>OX104134.1:3116019-3238184 GCA_944470555.2 Heterobilharzia americana
TATGTTTAGCACATCTGACAATTTTACTTTCAATATTGTATTGCTTAGTTGATTTAAAGTCGTAGTGAGTGTTTGACGAACAGTTCTTAGTCAGTGTGAATGTTAAATTGATAGTGCTAAAACGAAAATGAAACAAGAATAGCATTCGGTTTCATGGTGGGAGTGAGTTGATGTTCAACTTGATTTGAAATAGTTTCTAAATTATTTAGAATGTCTTTTGCCTTGTCTCTCTTGGTTTTAATATGCTTGTTCGATAAACTTGAACAGTGCAAGTACAACAGCAACACGTGCTCATTTTTATTATTTCGAGGACTCCTGTCAACTGCTTACAACGCAAACAGTATCGAAATGTATACACTGCAATATAATTTTATCAAGTTGATAAAAAGTTATTGACAGGACCTACCGATAACACAGATAATGAGCAGTAAACAGTTAATGCAGAGGAAATAGTTAGGAATGTAAGAGGAAGGTTTACTACCTAGAAAATTACTACGTGAATATTCTTGAAAGTGAAACTTCATATGTGGACAACAACAATAAATAAGAATGGAAAATAATTATGATAGACTGCATAACTGCAAAACGGACTCCTACATAGTGTGCTGGAGTCTTAGTATATAGTCGGATATCTCACCGATGTTGTCAGTAAGCAGTTGCTGGACGTGCTTTCTTTATCCGGGCTGAAATTTCGCCAGCAACCAACCCATTCAGGTTGATGAAACTCCCAAAGTAAGTGGAGTGCCTAATCTGTTTCACCATGTCACTCCTTGCATATAGATTAGGAGTTGGTGCAGAGTAGTCATACATTCGAAAGGTTTAGTGGTGGATACCTGTAAACCCTAGGATTGATCTTAGATATGATGTTGATCAAACTTATCTCTGTGGTTGTCGTACATAAACTTCTTTCCTGTCTCACTGGCTGGAATAATCGGTCGTTCAATCCATCTCATGAAACACACTGTGACTACCACCACTGTTCTGTGGCTTTGTTGGATGAGTGCTACTGAAAATTTTAGGCAACTGTTTACAGCCGCCTCTTACCTAAATGTGCACCCGAGGTGCTCATCTTCCAGTTGGGTGCATAGGTTTCACTTCTCAGTGCTTTCTATGTCCATCAGAGTGCAAACGCAAACGTGTCCATACTAACGCTTGATTGGAGCTAAAGAAAGCACTTTAGAAATAGTGGAAATCTTCCATTAAACCTCCACAACGAAGGTCTTTGGAGAAATGATCTGTGTTCACGATTGGCTTATTTTTGACAGACGCCGAGTGAGATGATCTCTCTTCTTATTCCTGAAGTATGCGCTGACCAAAAAAGAGCGTTTGTTACGATTTCGTCGTCATGGCACACCACGAATATCCCGAAGATGCCTTTGTGATTGCTACAGCTTCCCTATTTGAGTAGTAAAGCCTCGGGATACGATAAATATTTTTGAATGGCTTACTTTATGTAGCAAAGTTGATGGGTCTTTGTAGATTTTATTCTTTGTATCATCTGAATTGCAGTCGGTGGGGAGTTAGTCAAAGATTGCCAACAGGCATAGATGAGTTTTGTGGATTCATTCAACTCTGATAGCACGCAATTGGTTACTTCGTGTTACCCAGTTTACCAGCGCACCTTCTTTCTTATGAGGTAGGGCTTTAGCTACGCGGGGAATAGAGTTTTCTGAGTAATTTCATAGATCTCTAAAAGTTATTGTTTGCCGACGATGTCATGCAAACGGCCATTGTGGGATCTTTAATGTGTAGTTTAGATTTCATTACACTTCTACGGGTGGATGTTTCAGAGTTTCGCCAAGTCAGGTTTGTTTGCTGATTTTGCTTAGTACTAAACTTTCTCGGTGGAATTGTCAGTTTTGTCTCAGGTATCTAGAATGGTGTCTCTGTCTTTTTTCTATGTTTATCGATAGTTGCTGGGGTATGAAATCTTTGCAAGAATAGATAGCAGCGACAAGAGGGGAATGAGATTGGCGAAGTTACGTAACGGTTTAGTAGGTTTTCTGTACTGCTAGAAACATGGAAGCATTTGGTTCTTCGTGGCTACTCAACTTTCAAGAGTCGCTATGTTTTGGAAAGGGAATGTTGATCGGTTTTGTATGATTATAGTGCTCAGGAAATATCTTATTATTGTCTTTCACTTACCGATTTTGTGGTGTTTTTTCGTCTGAATTGTTTACGTTTCTCGTGGAATCGCTTTCAGCTATGAAGTGTTCATTCAAGCTTTTGTAAATGTTGTCTGATTTAGTTTAAGCTGTTGCCTTTTGTTCCACCTAATAATTAGGTTTTAAATCGACCTCTTTAGTTACAGCCACTCATGTAACGTTATTCATTTGCCTTTTCGTAGAAACATACTACGCTTCAGTGATAGCTTCTCTGCTTACTATAGGGATACTTTCCGTGATTCAGTCATTCGGTAGGTCAATAGACTCTTCGGATTACAACCACTGAGTTCGACCATATTTTGGAGAGAAAAGCGCCCTCAAGATACTGGAATTATTTTCCTAACACTACTTATGAGTTTTACATTTCGCTGTTGTTTTTGGTATTGTTCCTCCAGAATCCTGCTGTTTTAGAAGCTATTCAGCCAATTCTTACCACTGAAGATTCAAAAAACGCAGATGTTACCTCATTCGCTGGACTGAATGTTACCGACATAACATTATTGAAGCTGAAAGAAAATTTGGAAGCGAAGTAAGTATAGAAATCGACACTTATTATTGGTATGTCCAGTGGTAATTAAGTTCAGCAGAAACTGTTATGTGTGTGGTCTGCCGCTTAGTTTAGTAATGGATCAACTTTAGAAACAGGTCCAATATGCTTTGGATTCGTTTTCGATTATTAGGTTGTAAATTTCATGTACCAATGTTGTATTTTGTCTTTGGCTGTCCGAGAATGATCTCAATAAAGTTTTACTACAATGAAAAGCCTAAAAAATTTTAATAGGGGATTGCTGAGAATAGATTCAGGATCTAACTAAAGAACCCCCCTAGTACTGGGATCGACCAAGGAGTGATTACTTTAAGTTTAATTCATGTATCTAACAAGTATGTAGATGTAAAAGGCTTCTAAGCTGTACTGGTGACTGTTGAAAGATAAGATGAATTTATAGCAATATAGGTAGTGTAATTAAGTTATTGGCAAATTACTTTCTGTATCTCTATCACGATTACGCTATTGTTCAACACGCTAAGGGTAACGTTACTACGCTATAGTAAAGTATAGATACTAATCGTTCCTGTGGTATCGTGTGGAATATGATAAACATAAAGTACTTGAAATTATCTCACATATTTTTTCTGAATTAGTTAAGCTGAGACTGAGCTTTTTCAAACCGATAGCGCAAATGAAATAAGACAAAAATTGTGCTTGCATTCATCATGCATCCTCCTTTATTCAATAACCTTAGCCATCATCATCAACATCAACATAGGACCAGGCATTACTGCGTAACGGTCCGAGTTGTCACACTTCATATGAGTACATCAAGTAGGAAGGTAGTGAGGTGCAAAATGAAGATAAGAAAATTCAGTCAAAAGAAATATAGAGTACAAAAAGAGAAACGAAGGATGAGAAAATAACCTTAGTAGTCATATCAACGGCTTAGGACCTGGTAGAAACCCATATTACATCATGGTGTTACACTTCATAACAGTACAATGAAGAAAACTATTTAGGGAAAAAGCAAACTATTGAAGCTAGTTGTGTATATGATGATTGAAAAAACCGAAGGAAAATCTAGAGAATGTGGATGTAAACAAAAGCATCATGAAAACATTGAAAAAAGTGAAGTGTTGATTCATCTGCGTCACTGCCACACTATTTTTAGCCACCAACTATTAATTCTGGTTGTCTTTGTAAATGAAAGTGGATGACCTACAGTTCTTTATGCAATTCAAACTAATGGTCAGAGACCTAACCGATCTATTGGTTCTATACACTATACTGACTACTCTTAGGCTTTTTCCTTACTATTTTTCCTCCATCTACCCTTGTTGTGTGTTGGGATAAGGGTTAACTAGTTATGCATAACATCGCATCCCATGGTACATAGTAACCAACGTTATGCAGTATGTGTTCTCTTTATTCAGTTCGGTTCAAGCTTAGAATCTTACTTTTCGTACCAAACGATTTTACGTCTGACTCCAATATTGACCAAGCGATGCTTCTTCAGCACGCAAACATTTTTACGAAGACATCATAATATCATTTCTAGCTAAGTTAGTTTGATCCGTGTCTTCTCATTAAATTGTGGTATTGAAAGTTTACGGCTGTACTGAGAAAACGCCGACTTACTTCCTTTTCAAAATTGCCATATTGATAGTGCTCAAGACAATATCGCATTTTTTGCGGTTGACACCTTTTAAACTACATGGTTGAGTTCTTCTATGTCCTGTATGCATGTAGGCGATCAATTTCACTTTTCCTCCCGCTATTTTCTTAGTGTTTTCAAATCTTCTCCTTTGGCTCATGTGTAAACAATTGTTACAGGGATAATTGTACTGCTTCACGAAATAAGTACATAAATATTACCCATAACTTGAAAATCTTGTATGAAATTGTTACTTTTCTGTTGTCTTGACTGTTCATTTATGTTTCCTAAATCTAATTTAACAAAGAAATTTGGCGACATTGTAACAAAAGGATATGTTATAACCGTTACCAGTAGTACAGAAAATGAACTACTTTTGTTTACGTAGTGATTGTGTAAACTGTGCATTAGATGTTTAGAGGCAATCAATTAGAAATATTGCTTGGAAGTCTTATTATGTTAGTGGTTTAGAAGCCTTGATGAAAAGTTATAGTCCGTCTGAAAACAGAGATCGTGTTACTAAGTGCTATCAGTCAGACAAGCATTTCTGAGGTGTGCAGTCCGCTATTGAAGGCTGATCCTTATCGATTGGTGGTCAAATGGTAGTTATTATAGTACTGTGAACCGTAATTTATTCCTATCATTCATTTCTATCAATTACAAAAATGCTTTATAAAAACATGTTGTTTGGCGTCGGATATTTGGAGGTAGTCATCAGGTTGTTCAAGCCATAGGTCTTATAACTGGTGGCACTTACAAGCAGAGTATTTCTAAAATATTGTTGTGATTAACTGACAAATGGACATCAACATGGAACCTAGCATCGCTTCATAGCTATTTAAATTGCAGCATCTCACATACCCTACTCAGGTAGAGAGAAAGATACATGAAATAATACCATCAAAAGATTTTGGGAAACCATGGGTTGAAAAAGCGGGTTTCTAGCTAACAGCTAAATGTGACAATACCATTAAGACGAATGTATTTTGTGTAATTATGTTCGCGTTATCATCAATTATGTAGCATTTAACGTATTTTCGACAATTATCGATCTATTCTGTTTTGCGGACGCGAACCAAAAAGTCTGCGTCTCCCTACATGGTCTAGACCAATACTTTAGGACCTTATGCACTGGTGCCATAATTTATCTCCATTGCTGTTGACTTTTTTCAAATCATATTTCTACTTCAACAAAGGTTTCACTTCAGAGGAGTGTCTCTGCACGCGCAACCTGAGTTCCAGCCACTTTAGTCAATGAATGTATACGACTTCATCACTTGACTTATTTTTTCTAGATAAGACCTGCTGTCTTGTCTATACATTGTTCACGAAGCAGAGTGCGTTGGTCAAAAATGTACAAAATCTCATATTCTGATTGTGTCATTCAAGCTGATGTTCTGTTCTGTAAATTCTCCTCCCTATTATCTCGGAAATAGTTGCATAGTGTATTGTTTATTGATTATCTTTTTTCAGATATAAAAAATGTAGTGAATCTCTAAACAAGCATAAGACGTCGTTAATAGAAGCGAAAAGCGAATTAGAACAAGGCAAGCTCGTCATTGGAGAAGCCCGTGAAAAGTTGCCCAACCTTGCAAACGGTTTATGTTTTACCAACGAATGAAAGAGTACATAGATGATTTGATATCGTGTTTCAATGAAAAGGTTAGTTATTATCCAACCGCATGTGTAAAGCTTATGCATGTGTTACTTTTTTTGACTATCTACCCACATGGTAGGTATTCTTGTTTTCATAATGTTAGTTTCGACTCATCGGTTGAATACTGGTGTACAATTTCGCACTGCAAAACGTTATCTTTTTGACTTCAGACTATCAACAAAAAGTTCTGTATGAATTTAAATCACTCTAATATCGAAACATCTATTAAAGGAGTTCTACAAACGCACTACAAGTTAACAACCTGGAGTAAATTCACATTCTGAGACTTAGATGTAACCATTTTTTAAGATGTGACTTTTTTAACTTGATAATTCCCTGGTTAATGATTAGACGCTTGAAAAAGTAGATTCAGTGTTCGAATTGTGTTTTAAACATTGACACTAGTCTGACAGATACAGAATCAGCGTAGAACCTCACACATAAGTACATTGGTTTAGTTTGCCACAATTCACAGTACTATACAAAGGATAAGTTGGTAGGAAAGACATATCAAAGTAGACTAGGTTGTGTGAGTAAATAAAAATTTTAAGATAAAGGATGGTGCGAATATTCAGCTTTTAGAGAACGTTAAAGAGTGAATACATCTGCGTTACCGTGACCAATTTTTAACTATGTCACCAAGAATTCTCAACCCCTGATTTCTTTCGTTTCGGGGACCCCAGCCAGGTAGTCTACATCTCCCCACAGGATTCAGACCAACAGTCAGAACCTTCATGCACTAGTCCTGCGTCTTTCTCTGACCCCCATGAGCCCTCATCCAATCTACTTCAGCTCCTGTTAGCATTGCACGTTGAGGTAAATGGTGGCTCATCTTGTGCAGTACATACATATCCGAGCCACCTCAATCCCTGAAGGTTCACAACCTCATTGACCGATTTTTCTTCCTTGCCTAGTAGCCTTCGCCTGACTTTGACATTGCTCACATGGTGATTCAACCATACGCGAGCATTGATACCAAGACATATGTGATGAAAACCCTGTAGCCGCTTCATATCTTCTACTTTTGACAGTCGTCATGCAGACTTATAGCAGGACAGAACGGACTGCAGTGCAGTATAGTCGTTCTTTAGGGAGTAGTCAGTTGGCACTGAAGGTGACCCAAGTTGGAAAATGCCAAATGAGGCAGCAACAAACCCGTTCCGACTGATGCAACTCGCCAAGTAAGTTAAGTAGTTAGGGAATTCAACCACTTTACTACCTATCAACAAACTAGGAGTAGTTCTAAACCAGTCCTGGAGCATCATCTTACATTTAAAAGATGCGAATTGCATGCCAGCCAAACACATGCGGATTTCTACTGAATGCCTTCAGAAGACCCTGCATTTTGTTAGCATCTTCACCTAGCAGGACGGTGTCATCTGCATACTCTAAATAAACCAGATAGTCTGCAGAGTGTAGATCAATCTCTTTGAAGTCAGATGTACTTGAGGTTATGTCTATTAATGCAACTAATTTGAAGTTGAACAGAAACGGTGACAGTAGGCATCCCTGGCGTACACTACTGGTTGTCCTCAATTCTGATGACGATTCTCCCTACCCCCTAAAACGTTTGGGTGAGTTCGAGTGGAGAACTGTGATTGGCGTTAGGTGTGTGCCGGTACTCCATTATTTAGACACTGTCACAACATCTCGCCGTCGACGGAGTCGAATGCTGCCTTCAGGTCAAGAGATATGGCAGGTATCAGTTGCCGGTAGGTATGCCTGTGTTCCAGAACCTGTCGACGGGTAAAAATATGATCGATGCACCCTCGTTCAGGTGTGCAACCTGCCTGGTTTTCCCGAGTTTACTGTTCTCGAGCTTCAGTTAGGGGTTGGATAACTATGGACTCTAGGATCTTGGACACAATATTAGTCAAACTGATTCCCCTATGGTTGTCACAAGAGTATTTCTCCCTCTTCTTATAAACTGGAATGATGAGTGAAGTAGATCAGTTGTACGGGATTAACTCTGATTCCCACACAATACCTAGTACGTCCGTCAAACTAATCAGTAATTTATTATCTCTGTCGTCGAAAACTTCGAGTGGCAAATTTTGCTTCGCATCGTTTCAGGTACGATACAGCTTTCTCAACCTCAAGGATAGTTAGAGGACCGACATCTTACGTCCCATTCAGCTTCAGGCTGATTGGATGTTGGGCAACTTAAGCGTATTTGGGGGTCATTTGAAATGGGCTTCAAAGTGTTCTGCCCAACGTTCTGCCTGTTTGTCCTGAGAGGTTATCAGCGTATCACCCTCTCGGTGATGTTTGCATTAACCATCATAACTCAGGTATCCTTAATAGGCCTTAGTAGTTACGGGATATTATCCACTGCTGATGCCTTGTTCATCTCGCTTTCGCCACCCACCACTGCTCGTGGTTATTGCTAAGACTCTTGGTAAGTTTGTGTTTATGTTGCTTTTGCTCTTCATTGTGGTCTGAGTATCATTTAGCTTGAATGAGGTTGAAGAACTTCATTGACGTTTGCTAACCTTTGGATGTAGGTTACCAACTGTGCTTATCGCTATTTCTACCTCAGACTGAATATCATGTCAGGTTTCCTGAAGATGACCACTGCTGTTTCATTCACATTAATGCTTAATTGTTCCCTCCCTCCAATCGAACACGGTCGGGCTTTTCTGACCCATGTTTTCTGCGACCAGTAAGGAGCAGACATACACGACCTGGTACCAACACGTGATCAGAATCTAAACAGGGACTGTAGAAACAATGGCAATTCACCAATCCTCTCCAACGATGGCTTGCAGCAATGTGACCTAACTGTATCCATCGTTGGTTTGATGCTGACGGATACCATGTGAACCATTAGCTTTACTTATGTTTGAAGTTAGTGCTGACTGGGAACAACTGATTACCAGAACGAGATTGCAACAGACTACCACCTTTGTCTTTTCGTTGGTATGGGATTCCATCGATACCCCCAAGATCCCTTTTCGATTAGCTCAGTTTTCCCACTTGAGCTCTAAAGTCGCCTGGTGAGCGTTTTACTTCTGTAGCAAAGTTGACAGGTTTTGATGGAATTGATCCTTTGTATCATCTGAACTGCAGTCGGTGGGCTCGTAAGTGGAGACTATGAAAGGGCTTCGGCATGTCTCATGAACTCTTCCTAGATCCGACAGATTTATTCAGTCGGACAGCACACAGATGCCTGTTGGTTAGTATCAAGTTGAGAAGTGCGCTTTCTGCTCAACAACCCACTGCTGTGCCTACGCTAATGAGCCTATGACTTAAATTTTAGAGATTCACTGCATTGGATAGGTAAGGTCAAGTTAATAAACACAGTCGTATCCTGTACAAGTGTCTCAGAGACACAGCATACATCCATTACTCGAGATTCCAAAGTTTTGGCGAGAGCGATGCCTGCTATCCAATTTGGCATTGGGTTTGGACGTTGAGCGCTGGAATGTGAAGTCGATAGTGGGGTGTTATGAAGCTAGGAGTGAGGTTATGGTGGTGTCTTTCGTTGGCAGTGGTTGCAGACTGGTTGTTTGAGGAAGTTGTGAGATGCTTCATATTGTTATCAGTAGGTGAAGCCAAGGGAGGAGGCAGAGTTGAGGAGGATAGGTTATGTTTGATTGGAATCTTGTATACTACTGGAAGCGTGTGGACACTTCCCGACTAGCCACATCGTGGAATTTGTTCCTGCAGGGCAGCTGACAATGAAAAAGATTTGTAACCACAGACCTCATTGAACATCCGCCTGACACCTATCACGTAGCCTTTGTGGTATTGTTGACATGGGATTTCATTGTTCTAACACCGGATTAAAAAAACGCATACTGCTGGCAGTGAAAACTGTATGATCAATCCCGTCACTTTCTTTACATTAGCATGCCATCAACATTACTAATGGGTGAGGTTGAAGTTTCAGGTTAGTATTGTTAATTTTTACGTAAAGAGGTTAGGTCAGTGGGGAAGATTTTAAACTCGATTAGATTGAGATTTTTAGATGAGTTTGAGGCAAAAATGAGTTATCCTGATTGGAACTTATATCATAAATTTGAGTACAGATGATAGGGATTAACTTCGTTGATGAATATTACTTTTCATAGGTCTTCATATGGTTACAGGCCTTCGGATAGAATATGTTCAACTAAATGATGTGCTCTCTGATAATACCTTTCAATACAAATAGTTGCTAGGTCGATGAAGTCAAATGCCATGATGGAGTTAATGTATGTAGTTGGAGTGCAGCAGTCGCAAAACCCTTTTGTAATCTTAAAGTCGTGTATGGAACAAAGATATGACTAACACACTGTTAGTCATGGGTGACTTTTTTTGGCCATGACCTTTATGATGTTATAGCCTGAAAATAAATCTTATCCATATTGGTTCTTCTTACTTGGAAAGAATTATAGATTTTTTTCTGCAACCTTTTGTAATTTTTTAGTTACGTTTGCAGAAGTATTTATCGTGGTTCCTCTCTTACTTAAGAGCTCACAACACTATTGTTGAACTGACCATCTTATTTCTACTATGTTATTACAATGCGTTTGTTTGAATTTCAACAGTACTCACGCAATACTAACACAGAGCTGATCCACTGACCTAGAGTTACTTGGTTTTCAGCCATGAGTTTGAACTGCACTTAATCCACTGAGGTCTGGGGCTCCAAGTAGTATTCATAACTTTCAAACAATAAGTGTGACTTAATGCGTTGTCGTTTAAAAATTTCCATGTGAATACTTTCCACTCATTCATGTAATCACGTGGTTTAATTGCGTCGTTTCTTTTGAGTAACCTCATCTCACAGTTGCATAGCAAAGGAAAATCACTTTCTTTTTGTTTGTGGAGCCTCGTGATAGTCAACGAATATCTCACTCTTTCTCATGTAGCATAAGCTGACGATTAATACAGATACTTGTGTGTTCCTTTTGGGATTTCATCGACACCCGTCCTCCGGAACTGCAGCAGCCTTCCGGATAAATAGCGTGGTTGGTATGCTGGGTTTCTCTTGTCTCCATTACTGAAACTACGTATTCCTCTAGTTTGCTGATGACGTATAATTTCTTATTCTGACATGTGTAAAATGCCATATTATTCTCAGTTTTTTGCTTTGGTTTTCAGTATAATGTTTGCTTCTAGATCCTTCGTGGATCAGTAGATTGTTTTTCTGCATACTGTCAGTCAGTTAGAGGACTTCTGCTTACATGTATTAGTCAGTTCTAAATCTAGAATTGCTGTGAAAGGGAAGCGCCTGTTGACCATTGGAAAGCCACTTGAAAGCTTTGGGTGTATGGCTACGCACCTATGCAAGTACTACTCAACTATGGCTGACAGTAAACGACTATTGTGTTCTGAAAACAGTATGATCATTTTAGTCGGTTAGCAGCAGTCGTCAGGCAGGCCCGGACTCTGGGTTTTGGGCTTTTTGGCATTCGTCAGC
Organism: Heterobilharzia americana; assembly: GCA_944470555.2. NCBI lineage: Eukaryota > Metazoa > Platyhelminthes > Trematoda > Strigeidida > Schistosomatidae > Heterobilharzia > Heterobilharzia americana. The sequence continues at coordinate 3,127,396 of OX104134.1, forward strand.
AAGACGTATCTGCAAACTTGAGGGAACTAATGTCACCTGTGAGATTCAAACGCGAGTCATTTATCAGATTATCGTGCAGAAAAATAATTAGTTTCATAAAATCTTATAATTTACACATGTTTTTTCGGAACACACATATCACACTAACTACAGATGACGAAAATAGAATATCTGGAGAAACGTTCTATTATCATATTTCGTGAACGGTACGATAAACTAGTTGAACGTCGACGTATGGATATGAAAGATTTGGCTGATGCAGTATCCCAGCGTAAGTTCTCCTATTTATGCTCTTTGTTTGTGTGTTATGCAAATTATTTCCCAAAAGGTTTGGAAATAAGGGAAGATTGCATCATAAACTAATGCTATCACGGTTTTCCCATCCGATTGTAATGTTATTTGAACGTGTGGTCAGTTTTCCATATATCTCCAACATCTGGATTATGCATTTTACACAGGGTAACTGCAGAGTTGGTTTTTACAACCTTTATTTGACAGAAGAGAAGAGATGTGCTCAATATGATATGGTTCATGATATGATATGATAAATATAGTGTCTCATCCATACGCATAAATTACTGACTGAATGTTTAGTAGTTTAGCGAAATATGATGAAATGAGTTGTTTTGTAGGTAGGAATTGCGTACCATGAATAACTTCCATTAACCGATAATTCTTTTCACACCGTCAATCAGTGAGTGAATGGAGCTGTCGATCAGTGGTTTAGGGAGATGATTATCAACCAGTGAGTCACGAGTTCGAACCCCATTCCACCTACTGAGATTTGAGCAGCCAGGTAGTATCACTAGCCCTTACACAATATGTTTAGCTCATTGCCTACTGCGTGGCTGTGCAAAAGGTGGCTGAGTGCTTATCAATGAGTGATAAATGAGTTGTTAAGCGGAAGCCTAAGAATAAACTAGATTGTAAAAGAAATACTGAGTAAGGTCTCATCTGAACTTCTCTTGTTGTGGCGTATATCGTAATAGATAAACCTATACATTAGGCTGTTGAGTTGCTTTAAAAAAATCTTGCACACCAAACAATACGGTGTTGTGATTAATTCCAGTCAGCTAATATGACTACCAGCCTCATTCAACAACTATATGAAGACGCCTCATGCCAAGTAATTCACAATGGGAAGCTTAGTGATGCTTTTGAAGTGAAGACAGGAGTGAAACAAGGCTGCCTACTATCACCCATGATATTCCTGATTGTAGTGGACTGGATCATGCAACCAACAGTGAGGAGCTGTGAGAAGAGGGGGATATGCTGGACTGCGGAAAAGAACCTAGAAGATCTGGATTTCACCGATGGCTTGTGTTGAATGTCACACAAACTTGAAGATCTACTGGCAAAAACTAACAAGTTGACAGAAGAGGTGGGGCAGCTAAGACGGGACTTCAAGTGAATATAGAGAAGACAGAGGTGATGAAGATACCCAACCAACAAAAGTAGCAACAACAAACTCCAATCACCATGAACGGGAGAAACTTAAAGGAAGTAGCCTCCTTCACCTATCTAGGTACCACTGTTTCAACTACAGGTGGCGGGACAGACGAGGACGTCAAAGTCAGGGTAGGAAAAGCACGACAGGCGTTCATTAGCCTGAAACCAGTGTAGAGATCTTCTGCACTGCACTGCACTGCACTCAGCATTAAGTGTGAACAACATCCGGATTTTCAACACCAACGTGAAGTCAGTGCTTCTATCTGGTTCACAGACTTGACGCGTTACGAAAAGGATTTCCAACAAACAACTGCCGCCTACGCTGGCTCGTTACTGAAGCTCAGGTGGCCAGAATAATGAGAATAAGCAACAAGGAACTCTGGCTGGTGACGAACCAACCAACAACCTATCACTCAACAAATATGCATTGGAAAGAAGTGGAGATGGATTGGATTGGATTGGGCATGCACTGAGAAGACCATTCGGGGACATCACGCGCCAGGCCAGACCCTCGAGTGGAACTCAGATGGGAAGCGACGAGTTGGGTGTCGGTGCCGAATGTGACATGGAGGAGATCGTGCGAGGATGAAATGAAAGCTTGTGGGCAGTCGTGGAGCCAGGTTCAAAGGATTTCAGAGAACAGAGTGGAATGGAGATGTGCTACTGAGGCTCTATGTTCCATTAGGAACCCAAGGGACAAATAATAATAATAATAAATAATAAATATGACTACGAGACCTAGAATTACAGCGTAACGATTCACTTTGTCACCCCTCACTTGAGCACAGTAGGAAACATCACAGCAAGAAATTCAAAATATGGAAACAGGGTAAAGTGGAAATAAAGTTACAGAGAATCATAAAAACAGTGAAAGACGGAGCGAAACGATGACGAGATGAGAAATGATGGTTTATGTGATGATAATGGGATTGCATATAAGCCATTGGTATAGATTCTTACCCGTACCACATAGTCTCTACCCACGTAAGATGGTTGTCACGCGAATCGCAACCAGTAAATCTTCATTTTCTTACATGACTCAAACCAACAGTTAAAGAATTCGTTAACTGATGTTATATTTTAGTCTGGTCGCCTTCCAGTCTGAACCTTCTTAAACGAAAATTGTATGACAGAACAGATGGTGACAAGAAATGTGTGGTGCATTTCAAAACCATCTCAGTTAGTGAAGCTTCACAACTTCATTAACCGACGTTCCCCTTCTGCCCATAGCTCTGCGCCCGACCACTACACTCCTTGAGGCGTTGGTAGCACGACACACGGCCTATGCCAACAAACTAAGGTAGCCAAACACCTGAAACCTTCTCATGGTCATATTTCGTAGTCGTATAGTAGGACGGGGACGACTTCACCTAAGTACACTCAGTCCTTAATAGGGATTTGGAAATCATGGTGGTGTCATAAGTGACGCTAGTTGATGAAAGCCAATCTAACCATTTGTATCTGTGCGGAGATTTCTTCGGCCACTAACTCACCAGGGCTCTTCCTCTCTTCCCATGTGAGTGAAGTGTCCAGCGCACTCAACCATCTCACTCCCTATTGTTGATCAAGGCGTCAGAGTGAACGAATCATGGTGCAACAGTTTTCATTTGGGTGGAAGGAAATCCATCCCAACCATTTTCAAATTGCTACCCAAGGTGTTCAGAAGACTGTACATCTTGTCAATATCTTCACCTAACAGGATCATGTGATCTGCTTACTCCGGATCTCTCAAGGATTGTCTTGTAACAGGATGAATCACTGTAAAGTTGGGCGACGGGAGAAAAACCCTTATAAGCACCTCATTGGTTAAGCTAAATAAGAACCGAGATAGTGGATATCCTTCACTTACTCCACTCGAACTACACAACTTACCTGATTCCCGAAGGTAGGCTCTAATACGCCACAAGTACTCGAATATGAAGCTTCCAACAGGGTGGAGTGCTAACTCAGTAGAACTCTCAGTGAGGTGCACTGCCATGAAGCCGCTTTCAGGTCAATAAATGTAGCTACTGTTGGGCGCTGAAAATTGTGCTTGGTGTTCCAGAACCTGGCGAAGAGTGAATATCTGATTTGTTGCACCCACAATCAAGTGTGGAACATGCTGGTTTCGTTACTGTTTAGCTTCACTTGAACTTCATGACCAGTCAAATGCAGACCCTTTTGACTATTTCTGATCTAAGTTTGATTGTTTAAATCCCCGCTACACAAAGCCAGTATTGCTGTTACAGGAAGACCGCGGAGTAGGGTGTGTCCTATTTTTGTGATTGACCTTTTCTAACTTTTCCTTTCCAATAGGTAGAACAATATCAGCATGGTAACGCTGGTCATGCGCGAGAAACATCTTAGTGCTTTCAAACCCTACCCAGCCAGGAGTATGGCTTCGTTCTCGGGTCGCCATCATAGCGTATTAGCTTACTCCACGACGGCAAATTATTTTTGTCTTAACACCATCCAACTGACCTTTCCGTCATGGTAATACCTCGAGGAAATAAGTGTGTTAGGTCATTGTGTTATGTAAGACCGACCACGATATCAAAGTAGCAGCTGTAGGTTGAGGTTATAATTAATGAGATATCATGTATAACATGCTGTTTTTTTCAATAGAGAGAGAAACCATGCACTAAATGAGTATGTTTCCTATGTTCACTGTGTGAATCCAAAAGATTAGTAAGTTGGATTCTATAACGGTATTCTCCGAACAGACTGTAAAGTTTAATTTTGGCGAATTCTCATTTTTTACACTGACTTATTGCATATATTCAATTATGGAATAAGTCCTTATAGTTATTGGACAGCATGTGTTTTTTCTTTTCAAGCAATCAACTCCACTACAAGTGCGTCTCGAACACCAGATGTAGCCAAGATTTTCGAAGCTAGACGAAGAAGATGTGCTGAACGCGAATTTCGACGGTAAGAACATTTTATGATTGATGAACCTTTGGATACTGGATCTCTTTAAAGGTCTTATCATTCATGAATTTGTTTTTGATGGTATATCGCTTGTTAATAATATATCTATCGTCTTTACTTATTCCACTTGTATAGAATACGACGTCAACGTGCTCGTGAACTTGAAAATCCCGGTGTTGTACAGGTTCATGTGGATGGGACTAGTACCGATGATGAAGAACCCCAGGCTGTGATAGTTAAACGTGGAGCTGATATTGGTTAGTGCATTTTTGTGGTTACCACTTTAACTCTCAATCACATGAAAATTATTTCCTTATGACTTATTAAAAGTTGATATTAGTTTAGGAGTAATTAGAAGTTTTCTTTTTAGAAAGGTGTACTTACGCATAACGTATATGGATAATGAACTTGAGATTCATTCTACCCTGTAGTGAGGTTTTGTGTTGTATAGGATTACACCACCGTAAAACAGTATCCGACAGACAAATCAACAGAAAAATGTAGCTCATGCACAAAAGAGCTTTGGTTCATGTTATCACGTCACACACCAACACACAAACCGAATCATTGGATTTAGAAGAACCATAGCATATTCAAGAATAAGAAGAATAGCAGTAAGAGGGGAAAAAAAATTACTTGTAGAGTTAATCTTTTTTCATCATTCTGAAGGATTTTGAACTTCGTTAACTTAGTGAAGACCAAGCAGACAAGTTGACACTGCCATATAATATAAAAGCATTTCACGACTTCATGCCTTTATTTTAGTTTGGATACTCTTCAGCTAAATTTTAGTCTGGTTGTCAATACACTTTGAAGTAGATGCAATGCATATCCCAACCACTTAGGTGTTGACGGAGCATCTACAGCCTCATTTGTATAAAAGTAAAACTTGAGCAGTGTTGTAGAGTATTGACTCGTAAATAACACTATACCACTGCGTCATGTCAAATAAAGTAATCCAATATGTAATCTGCAGCCTCATTAGCTGGATGACTTACTTCTGCTCAAAATATCATGTGCACATCATCAGTTAAATTAGGTTGAAATTGTAACGTATTCAAGTTAAGCCGAAAATTCGGAATTATTACTTATTTGTGGCTCGTTGTAAAACGGAGCCTGAGTGTTGCTGATCTGATTTCTGCAAAACTGAATGTTATCTAGAAATCAGAATACACTTGAACAGTATAACTCACTTTTCAGTGGTAGCTCAACCCATCTTATCGAGACTCCCATTTCATTTTTACGGAAAGTGTTCAATCCAATCATCAATAAAAAAGTACTGTTCTAGGTCTAAGGTATGATCACATCGATTGGCTTTACTAAAATAATTAAGCATGCCTTATATTGGCGTGCATTGTTAGATGTTTTATGCACCTAAGGGGTGAGTGGATGACATTGAGTCTACCTTAGAATTATCTGTAAGTCGATTTCATATTTCTGGATTATATCATTATCCGCGTTTGGTGAAGACAAAGATGAATACCGTGTGGTAATTTGTTCCAGAGCTGATAAATTATTATGGAGGTTCTGTTTGTGTCCAATAGGAAACTTGTTCCAATTAGATGCCTCCTTATAGAACTTGTCATTGTCTGAAATTTTCAGTTGCTCAAACATGTTGGGTGATGTTCTTTACTGCATCCTAGTGGAGTCTCTACTGTACGTCCGAAGTAATTGATTCCACAGGTGTAGTGTATATCCATTTGGACGTATGAGAAGCTGTACTTACTTCTCATAGATAAGACATGATGACTTGTTCAATTTATCGTAAGGTTTTTAGCAGGAAACGTTCTCTTTCAACCTTGGTGAAGTTATTTTTATGATAGACACATAGATTTCGTTTACCAAATTGGTGTACTCTCTAGGACGCATATAGGCCTTTGTAAATACGTATCGGTGTGATAGTCACTGTTTTTTAAAATTTGTTTTTGTCGAAGTAGGGAGGTACGGTGACGAAAGCCTCTATAATCTACCTGTTTTTTTGTATATTTGCTTTTTAATTGGTTGAAAAACTGTTTGCAAAATCTCTGCATCTGTTCATGCGTCCTCAGACGTTTTAGATTTTGCATTGTTTAACTGATCACAACCATTAAATTCTCTTTTACCTCACTTTGAATTCAAGCCTAACTATTTAACTTCAGTAATTTGAAATCGATTTTCCCCCACAGATGTCTTTCTTATCCAGCTAAATAACTTTGCACTCTGACCGAGGTTTAAGTCAGACGTGGATGAATTTGCTTGGTACCTTATTCGTTGCTAAAATATAAAAGTAATAATACTAGGGCAACGGAGCGTAGCTAAAAATGTCATATGATGGGAGCGAAATCCGTTTATTTTTGTTTAAGCTATCTAGTCCCCAATGCTTCGCAGGTTTGCTTTGCTCTGTTGATTGTCTGACTTGAAACTGGTGCTTCTTGGTTTCCAACCACACTACTCCTTATTTAGACTAGGTGAAATGGAATACATGTACCAGACCACCGAGTTGTAAATCTCACTATCATACTGCCTAGCTAAACGGTCGCATATCAGTTTTTAGTCGATGGAGGTCTACTCATACTAAGTACTTCAGCTATCGTTTGATGACTAGCTCATAGGATGTAATCGAAATTTCCAGCTTTCTGTGTCCGAAAGTAAAAGTTTTAATGAATAAAATGACGAGTTATACACAACTTTCATTTCCGATAAAACTACTTCACTTTATATAAATACATAAATCTGTTATTTATTAAGTGCACATTAAATATAATCAGCTTTCTTTGTTTTTATATCAGATTCTTTATTAGTCGATGCTAATGCCTTATTCGAGGATGTTGTTGAAGAGTTTTGTGAATTACCGCTAATCCTTGAAAGATTTACCGAATGGCGTGCTAAATCACCCGAATCCTATCGTCAAGCCTATGTATCTTTATGCTTGCCTCAATTATTTAGTCCATTAATACGTATTCAGTTGATCGGTTGGAATCCTTTGATTGTAAGTTGCTTTATTGTTGTATTTTGATGATACCATGAGCTGCGGCTCAGTGGTTTAGGGAGGTGACTGTCGATCATTGGGTAACGGATTCGAAGCAGCAGGCAATGAGCCACACATATTATGTGAGGGCTAGTGATACTACTTGGCTGCCCAAACGTCGGTAGGTGGAACGGGGTTCGAATCCTTGTTCCGATGGTTGGTAGTCATCGCCCTAAACAACTAAGCCACAGTTCCATGCATTTGTATACCAAGGTTTGTGCTGATAATGTTGTCTAGAATGACAATAAAAGCTTCACAATTAAGTCATCCCCTCAGAGAACATAGTACTACCAAAATACTGTGAATTGTTTTAAGGATTTTTGTGCTTTGGTTTCAATAGCCTATATCATGTATGTAGATATGATGAATATACTTTTTTAAAAACAGTTTGAAGAAGAGTAGAAATTTTGTTGATACGTTTACTATTATCTCCTTAAATGTCCAAGTGACCGATAAAAACTGGGCATCTCTGGATAGTTATTTCATCTCATTATCAAAATTTTCAGCAGTACCCATCCACACACCTATACGTTGTCGGACCCATAACCATTGAGTCTTGAAATCAGTCTGTGCTGCGTGAGGCAACCTAGTGAATCGAAATTTACCCCTGTTTCCTAGTCTACTTTGTCATGAATTTCCAGTAGTTCCAATTGGGAAGGTATGATGTGGGTTACCAGCTATGTGGTGTTTGAAGGATCCATTCCAGTGGATGATATTGGATTATGGTCATGCTGTATCTCGAGTTAATGGAGATTCATAGATGCGATTCATCCTATTTCATTTTCAACGGTTATTGTGGAGTTCTAAACCTTAACGTTACAGTTGTCTATTTCTCCTTAAGTTTCAACACTTCTTCATCTCTTATCAATATTTGTTGCAGAATTCTGATATTTCAACTGGCTAATGTTCCTTTCATACACCGCTTTTATATGTTCAACAGGATAAAGAATTAGATCATTTTCAATAGCTTGCTGTACTGGAAATTTGGGTCGAATAGGGTCTTTTTACGCTTGCTTAAACAAATAATGTTGTGCATTCTACTCAACCTTAATGCTTACAATAGGCTAACATGTATGAAATACAGACTTTTAAACTTAAGGTCTATTTGACTTCCTCATATCTAGTGAAATAGATTCTTGAAAGTCAACCAGCCAGTTAGTGTTAACATGCGGTCTCGCATTACTCGAATGACGTTTCACGTCAGCCCACATTTTTAAAAAGAATAGCGAAGATTTAGATCCTAGTAGTGAGTTGCACTGTGTAGCGTTGTCCAGTGGTATAAATAGGTGTGATGATTTATGACTATTTCAACCTTACTGTTTCCATAACCTTCATTAATTTGTAGTGTAGACCTTCCTGATATGCCGTAACACCAAGCGAGTAAATGCTAATGAAGAAGAAGACCGATAATAATTTAATCATTTAAACCTCCAGTTCATGTCTGTAAACCGTAGTATTAACTCTAAACTCGGTGTTTCTAACGCTGAATTCCTCATCATAAATTTCTCATAATGATAAATTAATTATTTTTTCAAAAGTGTGTTTTTCATCTTTTTGTTAAGATTATGAAATTTAGTAACCGACTAACAAACTTTCCTGATACTTGATTTGATACTTGGTTTGAAATTATACAAACAGTGAAATTGTATCTTCTTTCATTCTTTCAGAATAATTCCAATTCAATTGAAGAAATGAAATGGTTTCAAGATTTGCTGGACTTTTGTAGTCTCCCACCAAATGATGGGATTGATATAAAACCAACTAATCAATTTAGCCTTAACGATGATAATGATAGTAAGAAAAATGTGAACAATAACAATAACACTGATAACAAAGCAAGTAATGACACTGAAATTGATGATGACCTTCGAGTTATACCGAAATCTGTAGAAAAAGTTGTCTTACAGCGATTAGATGGTAAGCTGCTGTTTTCATTTATGTACGACATCTTTTTTCTGCTTGACGTGAGCTAATTTCACTTACTACAGTTGAGTTGCCTAAACTGTTTGTCAATAATTACACAACTTTTCCTAGGTAGTTGCTTTGTGTGTTGGGTTTTCAGTTGTAGCCACATGAGTGTTCAACTCTTGTTGATTATGTACTTTTTCATGAGCGTGATTGATCTTCAAGGATATGTAATTTATGGTTAAATACCTTCAGATTCTAGTCAGTAATCAATCAGTTCACCTAGATAAGGCGAATCTGTTAATCTTTGGATAGTGTAATTAAAAGACGAAGTTTATATGAGCAATGTCATGTATTGGTGTATTACATTTCGAAGAAACCTGTTAATATGTAGATGAAGAGGGTGAACAGTTATAATTTAGTGTTACTAGAAGACAAACTGCAACAGAGCAGCAAAAGAAAACCAACAGGTATAGCAGGATATTGTCAACTCATTTCTTATTATTTCTAGGATTCCTCTCAACTGCTTACAACCTAAACAATATCAACAACAGTTGAATATAGTTGTACCAAATTGACAAGAAGTTATTGACAGGAATTAACTGATAATATGGATATTATAAATGAAATCGCTAGGAATATGAGAGGAAGATGGACTACTGATATAAGGTGAATGGTCTTGAAGCAGAAGGTTAAGAGGTCAGTGGAAAATCATTATCGTAGGTTGTATGACTTCAAAATGCTATGAATTTACAATAACTTGAAGAGTAAGGTGAGCAGAGTTCAGATAAAATATTAATGCTTGTAACAGAACAAAATGTTGGAGATAGTGATGTAAAAAAATATGCAGGATAAAGTGACATATCAAAAGTTTGCATATGTTTTATTGTAAACAAATTACCATGGGAGTGGGAGGTTGATGACTGTATCTATCTGGATATATACATTTAGATTAAGTCTCTTGATGACTGTCGCTTTGGTGAAATGTAGTAGATTTGAATTCTTTTACCTAATGATCACTTCGAGTTATTTAAGGCTGTCAGCACTGTCTCCTAGGATCAGTCAGATGACCGGTAATCGCGTTGTCCAGTGCATATAGAGGACCTCTTAATCTTTGATTCTTGAAGATGTGCATATAAGCCAAAAGGAAAATCCTTTCTGTTATTCCAATGTATGTACTTCAGTACGTAAATTTAAGTTGGAAGTGAGTTGAGATAAGAATTTGTCTACTTTCGAATGCCATAATGAACAATTTGTCTGGTATAGTAAGAATGAGCTCTTATTATCCTGCTACACTTGTTGTTTTTGTTCTGTTCATGTTTGTAAGTGGGAAGAATTGTAAGGAGATGAACATTTTCTGAAAATTGTGTTGTATTTGAGAAATATACTTGGAACATTATGACCGCACATTCACTCATCAAGGCATTTTTATCCCAAAAAAATGAAACCAAGTGTAATAAACTAAGCATTATAACATTGGGTGTAATAAAATAAATACTACCAGGGTAAGTTGGGTGGTAGCAAAAATTGTTTTCGAATCAACAATGGGGACTTGGATTGGTGCAAATATAAGTTTACACCCTTGACAGTTTTTGTGCAAGATTGTAAATGTTGTTTTAATATTAATCCTGTGGGTTAAGTCAATTAATGTGGTTTTCCATGGATGAAGATGGTTGTCTCTCCCGTGCCGTTATCGATGTTGGTCAAATCCGTTTGTTTTTGTAACCATTTTCGTACATGTTTTACCACCTCTAAGTGTATATGTTGATTAATCCTTCCTATGCACATGCGTTCACAAACGCAAGCAAATAGATCGCCGTTATGGGATATCCTGTAATTATTTATATTGTTTGAGATTTATGCTGCAGCCCATGTTTCATTTCCTCAGCGAAAATGAGCCTGATTGCAGAGTACGTTTTTCAGAAGATGAATACTATGCTGTTTGACTCCCTTCCGAATGATGGTATGATGTAAACTCTTCTTTTAGAATTCAAGCGTAGACAGTGATCTATCAAACTGTTTTATGTCATTAGGAAACTTCCTTGGATTGCACTTTGGATTACGCTTGACCTCAGGATTTTTTTATCTCGCTTAATAGCTTTGAAATTAATCTTAGTTGTATTGTGTTCTCTGAGCTGGGTTGTTTAATCGTGAAGCTTTCATCGTCTTGCTAGACGACATCATCACCACTAACTTCAGTATGTAGTGAGCTGTCAATATCTCTCCGTGAGTGATTTAGTGGCTTGCTTTGACGATATGGTCTGTGATTGGTTGTTTCCTTCGATTGCTATGTCATTGACTGTATAGATTTTCCTGTTGGCTGTTCCTGTCGTTTATCATTTTTCTTATTGGTTGATAGACTGGGTCTATGTCTATACATCTATTGATTGCTGACTGACCTAAATCCCAAGCTTCTAGGAATTCTCTGATATTCTTTGTTTCCTCCATTATTTCGAAATTAATCTTTTCCAACTGAAAATGTAAGACGACTGTTATCGGTAGACACGGTTCCTCGCTGCTGATATGTTGGCATTTGTTATTCAAGCTGAAAATGTTGTTTCTTAATGCAATTTTATTGTTTCGTTTGTTTATGACCGGTGACATTCTAATGGTACGACGCTACTGTATACTGAACCATTTCTTATACCGCTGTTTGTTTTCTTGTTTGTGCTTATTTTTATTTCTCTGCTTAGAATTGATTTCTGCCTCATGGGATCCATTATCAGAGAAACAGTCACTGCGGTTAGTCACCTTAATTCGTGAATTCAGTTCAACATATCCAACTGTACGTATTGGTAGTCGTCCAACAGAGAAATTATTCACATCCATTGTTAAACGTATCGAAAATACAATCCAGGAAGATATTTTTATACCACTCTATTCAAAGAAGTAGGTGACTGTTTCACTTTCATTTCGTTATGGTGAATAAATTGTTAATAGGAACTGCTACCTTTTTGACTGATGAGAAAACTGATATAACACTGACATCCCCTACGCTTTACTCTGTCTATTCCGCCAACGAAATGAAGCATTACTGAGTACTAATGCTGTACAAAGGTCACATCTAATATATTTCCTGTTTTCGGCATGTCTACTGTTTGTTACCTATTAATCTAAATGCTTGACTCCTAAGTTCAGACCTCAATCAAGCTACCGGTATTCCTACAGATGAACAGTTTTTTTCGACTTTCTTCTAGATTGATGATGTTGACTCTAGTCGTGAGTCAGGCGTTTAGAGATTCCATTCGCAATCGACAAACTGTCAGTTAGAAGTCACTTCATCTGTTGGGTGGTCATTTTGAAAATTATTCATAAATTGAATGGCCCACATTCACATATCTTACAACAGGTTAGTTTTTCAACTGTCCAACTGTTATGTCGACAGTTTTTCGGTTGCAAACCACTCAGGATCACAAAGTATCATCTCTGACAGAAAAGTGTTCTCATATGCTAACAATACATACTATTTATTGAACAGCATGAGTAGTTAAAAGTGTAGGGTGATCTGCATATGTGGCTGACCAGGAGGGAGTAATATATAAACGGGACGACCGTTCCACTCATTCAAGGCTGGGCGTATCAGCGGAGTACTTGAATAAATGCAGCTCACACAGCTGACTTTTTCGAACTAACTGGATCTGGCTAGCTGACTTTGCTTTGCCATTATATGTTAAATTGGATGATCAATTCGGAAATTATGCGATGTTCGCTTCACTCCGGTTCGGCCAGCGTACTCTGCATATCAGTACGAGTGTTTCATATTCTTCACAAGTATTTTTTCGCTCTTCATCTACTCTGGTTTGGTTAATCAGTTAGTTTATAGGCTACCAGACAATAGGCGTAGATTGAAGTCTAGTGTGCAAATTTGTAATTAGTTAAATGCATTGGATACGTGGTTCAGCCCATCATTCAGTTGCCTTACAATCAGCAGAATACTCCCACTACTCCAATCACGCACGTTTAGACAGTTAGTACATCTCACCATACCTCTCATATGATAGAGACGACCCACTGTATTACATGAACCTGTACTTAGTTGTTGAGCTCCAATAATATTTGTTGAAGTTTTGAAAGCATAATTATCTCTCTTTTGATGTAGCACACACTGATATAGTATTTTCCTGACCACATGATGACGTTCAGAGTACAGTTTATTACTCTTAATTATATCAAAGCAACCTTTTTAGTTCAGTAGCTCTTCATTTTTTAATTTATAGTGTTAGTAGAGTTTTTGAAATGTCTGTAATGGGTGATGTTTTACTTCTGTCACATATGTTTGACTTTGATTTGATGAACAAAAACTTATTGATTAATCATACTTGTCTACCTAGCTAAATTCAATTTTAAAGTTATTACCCTTTCCCATCTTATAGTGTAATTACGAGTCAGTGCATACATAGTGATCACTGAGCTTTGTTCAAGATTAAATAGGTGTCATTCTGTTTTGCTAAATGTTTGTGTTATTGTATCACAATGTTGCCTAGTACTCAGCCTCTAATCTGTCCATGGCTTACACGTTGACCCCACGACACAGGAACGACGCTAGAAAGAAATCCAGGTTCAAAAACCAGTATCACCATGTCTTTAACCTCTAACCACCTTATCTTACAATCGTAGATGAGATGGTGTGGACTGTCATACAGTAATACTCATCCTCAGATATGTATTCGGATATTTCACCGGCTCCAGAGGTGGAGTACGCCTTTTGTATCCGAGCTAAGTTTTTGCCAGAGACTAGCGAATTAACGCTGCGTATATGAAGTGGTCAACGCATTCTGCATCTCCTTAAACTGGGAGTCGATGCTGACTGGTCATTAAGCATCAGTCTACATTCGACGAGTGCAAAACCAATCTCAAGCATACTTAGATTTCTGCTCAAGGCGTTCAAAATATCCATGTATTTTGTTAACGGTCACACTTAACAGGACTCTTTCACTTGCCTACTACTCAAAACCAACCAAGTGCTGTCTGTTCTCATTCTCTGTAGAATTGTTTTGGTAATCGAGTCTTATTTCTAACCAGGATATACTAAATGTGGATTGCAGCCTCTAGTATGTGGACTTGGAGGTACCTGTTAACTTGAAAATAATACTTGTATACTTTTTATGAGAAATTTTATTACCTATAGTAATAATTACCTATAATTTTGCATAAGATGTCACATTACTCACTCCAATTCATTTGTATGGTTGATATATAATATATGCAATCAGTTAATGCATTTTTATGGTCATAATTTCGCTGATTGCAGTTTCATGACGTTTCACAATTTTCTATTATTTAGACTTCCTATACGTATGTTTATGTTATTACTTTTTATATTTCAACAACAACAACAACAAACAAACAAACAGTTTAATGCAACAGCGTCAAGGTCCTGCTTTCCTGTTTTTTGAACGTCAGTTTAACATGGGATTAAAGGTAATTTTTGCTTTCCGGTTAATTCACTATGCTTTTTTTAGTTCAGCTTCTTATATTCCTCTGTACACAGTCGTGTCTGTTTGCTCTAATTCAGTTGATCTGTTCAAGTTTGTAGATAGCTTTTTACAGAATACCTGTTTAGGAATGAAATACAGTGTCTAAGACAGCCCTAATCCGGTCATCATTTATGGATGAGGGCCATAGAACCGTTATTTTTTACAGAAGCTATTCGTTTTAAAGCAGCTGGTCCCTTGATAAATTTAAACAGCGTAATGAGAAGATGAAGATTATGTGAAACATGTGATGTATTAGCGCTATACATCATATGTTTCAGCTATTCGTTTTCTTTGAATCCTATTGGTTGATTTCACCTACTAATGCTAGAGGTGTGTGGTTCAAACCATTTGTCATTTACTTTCAAATTGCTTTCAAATTCTATTTCACAGGTTCGAAACCGACACTAAGTGTCAACATTAATAATGTTTCGATCGACATGTTGTAGTGTATATATGTATATTCATAAAATGTTATCCTTTTTATTTTTCCCTTTCTGAATCAGCTTTTAAAAAACATTCTACTTTGGTTAAACCTACTCAGCAGTGAAACGTTAAAACATATTAGCCTGACTTGTTTAGTGAATCGTTATCTCTTAGTTGGACTTGCATGCTTACTGTCAGTAGCCACACCTAAGCCAAGTGAAGAAAAGTCCATTTCACCGTTTACTGCTTTTGGAGTAACAACTGATCAGTCGGGTTCACTGGCTTTTCGTGATGCTGTACAGCGATTGCGGAATATTATTGAACTGCTACCATCTGAATGGTTGAAGTCATCTGTTCATTTTAAAAAGAAGATTCATCTTCAGACAGCATATGCACAACATCAGCTACAGATTCTCTGTGTCAGATCAAAAGATTTTTATCCCAGTTATTGGAGCGTGTTCCTCCAAGTCGAATGTATTCAGATATTGTTGGTCAAACAGATATTCAAGCAGCTGAACGGTATGTTAATCAAAATGATTGTTATTGTCGTTGTCTTATTGTTTTCGGAATTCACTTGATACCCTCTATGTTTAATACTTTCGTAATCAGTTCGGGAGACATATTGAACAGTAAGTTGAAAGTCCATGACACTAAATAAGGCCTGTTAGGTGTTGTTATTGTTGTTGTTTAACAACTATCCACGTAGTTCTTATTCAGAAGCGATAAAAGTTGAAGGCTCATCAGTGTCCACCTTTCAGTGCATTGCTGTCACACTAACACATTCAATAAATTGTCATACTGGTTAAAGTAGTTTGGCTCGTGTAGATTATGTTATCAGAGCATAAAGAAACCTATGGAAATCGAATGTAAACTGTAATAACAAAATTAATCATGAGTATAGCTCAGCAATCAACATGAGTGCAAATCAAACTAAAGGTTATGAGAGTGTATAGTCTTTGAAGCTAGCCCAACTGCTAATGTCAAAATCAACCTTGGAGTCCTTGTTTATTGAACCAAAATCAGGCGTGTCAGTATTTTGTAGCCTCTGCTTCTGACATTTATAAAATCCTGTTATCTCTGAATCAGAAAGCGAAGGGATAAGAAATTGTAATAACTATGTTCAAAAGTTGTGTGGTTACTGAGAATAGTAATGGTAAGCACAATGGAAGCTTGCTTAAGTGCAGCAAGTTACACTCAGTGTTAATAAGGGTTGACAACCTTATCATAAACATCCATTATGCAAAGGTTATTCGTACTAATCTAACTTCATTCCCTGTTCCATTCATTTGTTTCATCTTCTTATCTTTCGTATTGTTAACTAGTATGCCCTATTTCTCTCGCCCGAAATTCTGCCAACCGACCGTCTGCTCTTTTGACTTCTGTCAAATATGTTGCACTATATACTACTACTTAAAAGCATTTTTATCAGTATCACGCATCACACTAGTATGACTCTTAATAATAATTTCTCAGCAAAATGTAAGTAAACGGACAAGTAGGCATAAACAGTGTTAAACGTAGTGTAACTGTGTAACAGTCTAAGCTGACACTATGCATCAGGTCATCGAGGTCAAAGTTATCCTGTGGTAAACACAACTGAAAGCTATACCGTCAGCAAACATAAACCCGTGTAAAACGAAGACAAAAGGCGGTAAACAGGATATAAGCTGTTGATGCATCTGTACTGGTGTCATCTATTTTTAAGTTGTCTGCTGTCTTATGAATCATAATCTGCACACCAATATTTTCCCATATAGTTTAGGCGAACAGTCAGAAGCTTCATAATTTTATCATACTTCTTTTTAATGTGTATGTACATTGTTTCACTTTCTGATACACTTGAGAAAAGAAAATATGTTGGTGTAACGTCTTTGTCTGACCACCCTCATACTCCGATTGACGTTATACTTCACCATATTTGGTGGATTGTGTGCGTAGTAAATATCACCCCAAGGAAAAAACTAGATGAGTTCACTTTACACAACAACCAGTTTGTCATTATCAACACGGCACTGGTATTACTAGCAAACGATTCAGACTGTCACACTTCAACTCAGCATACAAGATGGTGAGATAAAAGATGGAGAAATAAGAAGAAAACTACAATCAACAATTGTAGAAAGTCAGAAAGAGAAGAAGCATAGTGTAAAATAAATAGAGAAATATGATGTGGCGGTTAGTCTGAAAATAAAGTGTGGATATGTCTATGCCACTGAGATCGATTCCTAGCCATATAGCCTGCCGTCCCTAACCAACAATTTCAGTTACCATGAGAACGATAACCTGGAGATCTACTTTTCCTTATGTAGCTCAGATGGACAGTTAAAGTTCTAGAGGGGAGATCTACCACTGTAATTCATTCGCTCTAACCTAGTCATACTATTTAATGGAGAAAATGGACATTTAACCAAAACTAATGTGGTTCATTAGAGGGGAATATTCAATATCGAATCTCTTTCTATCACTTCAAAACTAGACACAAAATTCAAATATTTATGAATCTAATAAATCCAAACAGTTCGAAGGATTAGAGCTATTAAAATCCCAAGTTTCGTTATTCTGCGAACAGATATCCTGTTAGCTATACTGCAGCACTGTGCCTTGTGAACGAAGTTTACATGAAAGTAAACTCTAGCATGGTGCTCAAATTTCACTTTCAAATTTACAAAAAAGAAATATCAGAGCTAGTCTCTGATTAGGGTCAACCATCTAACATGAAACCAGCCGGTCCATACTGTCTTGCTATTTTGGCTTAGCTGTTTGCACTTCACTTCTTGGTCAACAGATTCTAGTCAACAGTAAGAGCGTGATCCATTCGTCTACACGACACAGTCCTACAAGAGATCCTTATGACAGCATACTTTAGTATAATCCCAGTGTTTCGTATGTCGAAACAATTCTTTCACAGGAAATGATCTGGATATCTTTAATACAAGAGATCTGCTTCAGTCTGAATATCTTACAAGTTATATTGACTTTGACCTTGATACAGACTGATCCAGGTTAACATCTTTAGAGAAGGACAGCCTGAGCTCTTCCTGAATTAAAGATATGCCAGGTGTCAGTTGGTTGGAAGCAACCAGCAAGAACCCCCTGCACCTAGGTTTTGTGCTTGTTGACACTCCTCGGGAAGGAGTATCTGCAACACGGAAAGAATTGATATTCCCTGTGAGATTTGAACCCACGTCACCCAGTTTTCAAGTTAGCGATGTTGCCACTGAGCTATTCGGGCCGTAACTAACCTCCTTTAGAACTGGATTACATGGATTGATTGATCACTGGAGAACAACCAGTCCATCAAAGCGCACCGCGACGCTGAGCCTCCTATTTTGGGGGCCACATAGTAAAATGATCGATATAATTCAGTCAGTATTCAGGACTAGACAACATGAAATTGGTTACTCTCCGGTGATCATCATTGTAAATAATCTGAATGTTGACGAGCATAAATTGAGTTTCAAGACATACTACTGATCGATTCCGAACACGGAACATCAAGGTCTATGTTTATGTACAGAAATATTCAGTTTGGAGGTACTCTAGAAAACTATTTGCCAAGTCTAATTAGGTTGTTACGATACAGATTATGATAAAACTGTTTTCTGCTACGAAATGTATTATCAGACACTTTGTTAGCCGATAAAAAGAGGTTTAATTAACTGTCTTTAAGTTGGCTAGTGGCTTGAAGACTGTTTCACTCATTCACATGGTTAACTACCTCTTCGTCCAGATGTTTCGGGATATCTAACCTTCTGTAGATTGAATCAAAGATGAACATGCCATACGTAATATCCTGTTTCACTGATTGTAGAATATCAAGTATTTTCTTGTATACTTGTGTATACACTCCGTTTTTCTGTGAACTTAAAATTGATTGTACTACTTTTTTGTTTTTTTAGAGACTGCGTGGGAACACTATTTCGTCTGAGAGATTTATTAAAAGAATAATTCTTCCAGTATGTATTAATAATGTATGCGTATGTGTGTACATATTTTTATTTTCTTTTCAAGCTAGCAATACTTTCTTATTTTATGAGAAATATAAAAGAAACCTGTAAAGCACCAAAAGATTTCTTCCTGAGTTCAGTGGTAACATTGCCGGCGAGTCGTCGAAGTCGAAAGAGAGATAGACAAAATCAATGTAGAACCTCTCACAAAGTGGATTGGTCCAACTCACTACACTTCACAGTAGCATACAAAGAACAGGTGGATAGAGAAGTAGTGACATCGAAGTAAACAAAGTTGTGTTAGAGGATAAACAGTTTGAAGATAAAAGTTAGTGCGAATATTCAAGCTATGGAAGAAGTCAAAGAGTAAATACGTCTGCTCTATCGTCACCAAGAGCTCTCAAACATTGATTCCTATAATCTCGAGGACCTCAGCCAGACAGTCTGTATCTCCGCACACGGCTCAGGCCAATAGGAAACCACCTCATGGACTGGTATCAGGTCTTGATCGGGCCATCCTGAATCCTCTTCCAACTTAGTCCAGCTTCCCTTAGTATGTCACATCGAGGTAAGTGGTGTCTCAGGATGTGCAGTATATAGTTGAGCCATCTGAGCCGATGAGGGTTCATAACCTCATCAATTGACTTGCCTGTCTTCTCTAGCATCTTTCGCCTAACCTCGACATTATTCACATGATGATTTCACTTTATGTGAGCAATACTATGAAGACACCTATGTTCAAGAACCAGTAATGTCTTCATATCTTTTACTCTTAACAGCCATCATACAGACGTATAGCTTGTCAGAACGGACTGAAATGCCCTATACTCATCCTCTAGTGGGTAGTGAGGTATCTCACCAGTCGGTTCCAGAGATGATGCAAGTTGGCAAATGCCAAACGGGACTTCATTATTCGAACTGAAATTTCATCAGCAACCAGCTTGTCAGGCTGATGCAACTCACCAAGTGAAGTGGTCGACACATTCCACCACTTCACTCCGTATCCTTAAACTGGAAATAGTTGCAGACCAGTCCTGGAGCATCATCTTACGTTTCGTAGGTGCAACCGGAATGCACGCCAGCCAAACACACGCAGATTTCTGGTCAACGCGTTCAGAAGACTCTGGATTTTGTCAATATTTTCACCTAGCAGGACAAAATCGTCTCTATACTTCAAGTCAATCAGGTGACTTCTTGGAAGTAGATCAATCCGTGAAAAGTCAGACGTACCTGAGGTTTTGTCTGTTCATGGGTCTATGACGAAGTTAAGTAGGAACGATGACAGTAAGCTTCAGTGACGGATACCACTAGTTGTCGTCAATTCTGATGATGATTTTCTATCCACCCTAAAACGTCTGTGTGAGTTCGAGTGGAGAACTGTGATTAGCGTTATAGACATGCTCGATACTCCTTTCTTAGTCAGATATTGTCACAACACCTCGCTGTCGATAGAGTCGAATACCGTCTTCAGGCCAGAAAATATGTCAGATGTCGGTCGCTGGTATGTATGCCTGTGCTCGAAGGATGAAAGTGATCATGCACCCTCATTCAGGTTTGAAATCTGTCTCGTTTTCTCGAGCTCCATTTAGGCGTCTGATAACTATGAACCGACTGATTGTTCTGTAGTGTTCACAAAACTTCTCCATTTTCTTGTAGACTGGTATGATCAGTGAAGTAAATCAGTCTGACGGGACTACCTCTGATTCCCACACACTAACTAGTACCTTTTTTTCTCTAAGCATCATCATCAAAATCGACATAAGACCAGGCATTACTGCATAACGGTTCAAGTTACCACACCTCATATCAGCACATCACGTTACTAGGTAATAAAATTGAAGATAAAGAAGGAAAGAAAGATCGGTCAAAAGAAGTAGGAAGTACTAAATGAGAGGAAGGAAGAATGAGATGGTGAGATTAAGTCTTGCGGTTAGGGTGAGAATAATGTGTATACATCTTCACCACTGCGATAGGTTCTGAGCCATATCACCTAAAGTTAATAACTTCTGGTTTCTTTTGTCCCAAGGAACTCCCTCTCAAACACATGAAGCCTTCTCATGTCTTCTTCCTTTAAAGGCCATCTTTCACAGCCATACAGTAGAAAATAGTTGACTGCAGCGCAGTAGACTCAACCCTTAATAGAGAATCCGATATCACGGTGGAGCCACAGATGACAAAGGCCAATCGAGCCTTCTGGATTCGTGCAGAGATTTCATCGGCCACTAACCGACTAGGGCTGATCTGACTTCCTAAGTAAGTGTAGTGTTCAACGCGCCCAACCATATGGGAATCAAATATGATCCTCTTTGACTGGTCTAAGTCACTGGTTATTCCAGTTATTCCAGAAAGGCGAGAAGTCCTCTTATGATAACCACAGAGGAATCAGCCTGACGAACATAGTGTCCAAGATCCTAGGTTCTATATTTCTTCGAGGCCTAAGTGCAGCTCGGGAACAGTAAGCCCGAGAAAACCAGGCGGACAGGCTTCATACCCGACCGTGGGTGTATCGACCAAATATTCACACTGCGCCAGGTCCCTGGAACATAGGCACGCTTACCGACGCCCGCTGTATTTCTCGACATGAAGGCGGCATTGGACTCCGTTGATCGAGAAGTCTTATGGGAACATCTCTCACTAGAAGGAAGCCGAGTAAGTACATCACATTATTGAGGGCTCTGTACTCGAACACTTGCGGGCGTGTTAGAGCCTATGACAAGATGTCCGCGGAGCTGCGCACGTCAAATTGTATCGGTCAAGGATACCCAAGCTCTCCATTCTTATTTAATTTTATCATAGATATTCTCATGGAGGTCTCCTTCTCGTCACTTGATTACGCAAAGGTTGACCTAATCACAGGAGAATTTTCGTTAGACCTGGAATATGCAGATGACATTGTCCTGTTAGGTGAAGACACTGACAACATGCAGAGTCTTCTGAACACTTTGAGTGGCAATTTGAGAATGTTTGGGATGCGTTTCTCAACACCCAAATGCAAATTGTTACTCCAGGATGGGTCTTCAACGGTGCCTCTGCCAACAAGAGAAAGTGTATTGATTGAGTGTGTCGACCACTTCACTTACCTGGGAAGTAGGATCAACCCTGGTGCCTCGGTGGCCGATGAAATCTCTGTACGAATACGAAAGGCTCGACTGGTTTTTGCCAACCTATGCCACCTGTGGCGCCGCCGTGATATCGGATTGTCTATTAAAGGTCGCGTGTACTGCACAGCAGTCCGGTCTGTTCTACTGTATGAGTGTGAAATATGGCCATTTAAGGTGGAAGACATGAGAAGGCTGTCTTCAGGTGTTTGACCACCGTTGCCTTCGTAGTATAGGCCATATTCCGTGGTGTCACCAAATGAGTAACGCAGAAGTCAGGTGTAGAGTCTTGGGGAGAAGAGGTAGATCAGTTGACGAGGTTGTGAACCTTCATCGACTGAGATGGTTCGGACACGTGTTACGTATGCCTGGTCGCCGATTGTCTCCTCACACAATGTTGGCCGAAGTAGGTTGAGGCTGGAAAGAGGCCTGAGGTGGCCAGACTAAAACATGGCATGAATGTATGAAGTGTTTGACTGTTGGTTTCAGCTATGTGGGTCGATGCAGACTAGGTGGTTGGGGTCCACGGGACAAGAGGAACCAGTGGTTGGAGACTCTAGATGATATGGTTCAGAACGGATGTCAGTGGTGCAGAGGTATACATACATTATCCTCATCTTAATGACGCTATACCGAATCTCACCATTTTCTCATTCTTCCTTTCTCTCTTTTCGTACTTTATATTTCTCTTGACTGGATTTTCTTATCTTCGTCTTGCACCTCACTCCCTTTTTACTTGATGTATTGATATGCGTTGTAGCAACCCGGACCGTTACGCAGTAATTCCTGGTTCTATGTTGATATTGATGGTGATCGCTTTTGTTAGCCGGGGCACTAGTGAAGACCAGTCCTAGAGGAATAATTTGTATTTGGATTACGAGAAACGTATTCCAAACATTTTCAATTGGCAACTCATTGTGTCCAGAAGACTCTTGCCAGCGTCGTCACTCAATAGGAATATGTCATCTGCCTATTCTAGGTCTACCAAAAATTTTGTGATTTGGTTAATCCCTGTATAGTCAAATGCCAAGAGATAGACCTCCATAAGAACTTCTGTGATAAAATTGAAGAATAATGGAGAAAGTGGGTATCCTTGACGGACACCACTCGACGAGTACAGCTCCCCGGACATCTCACCATAGACTGTATGACACCTACGGGTGTTTGGATAAAGAGTATTCAGTAAGATGGTGTACTTACTCAGTACTCTTTCAATGAAAGACTGCCATAAGACCTCGATCAGTAGAGTCGAATGCTAGCGTCAGGCATCGGTAAGCGTGCCTGTGTTCCAGAACCTGTGGAGTGTGAATATTTGGTTGATACACTAGCTGCTGGCTAGTTTTCTCGAGCTTGCTGTCCTTGAACTCCAATCAGGCGTCTAATGATTATAGAACCCAGAAACTTAGATACGATGTTTGTCAGGCTGATTCCTCTGTGGTTATCATAAGAGGACTTTTTACTTTTCTTGAAGACTCATAATCACTGATTGACGCAGTCAGAGAGGATCATATATGACTCCCATACACTAGTTAATACTTCAGTTAACTTGACTAAAAACACTCCATCACTGTCTTTAAATACCTCAAAAACTAGTTCGTTCGGTTCTACTGCTTTTCGTCGTTTCAAGTTACCTACCACTTTCTCGACTTCTTCAAGTGTTGAAGACAAGTGTTGTCAGACAATGTCTTTCTTTATATTTGAGGTTTGTACTAACTAGAGATAAACGGTTATGTAAGCACAGTTGTGGTAAGTGATCACCGTTATCTCTTCTTTCAGCCGGGATTCTGAAAGTACCACCTAAGTGCCTTTCTGCCTCACTCAGTCTACCCACTTCTGCATTGAAATTACCCTCAACAACAAGCACGTCTGAACGTTCGCCTTTCAGAAGAAGGGTAGAGAGTTTTGCGTAGAACTCATTTCATCTGAAGTGCAGTCAGTAGGCGTGTAGGTAGAGATTATGGAGAGACAATGGCGAGTTTCACTATTCGTTTCAGTTCTCACTGTGCCATTCAATCGGAGAGCGCATAGGCGACTGTCAACTGTGATCCAGTCTGATAGTTACCTTTCTGCCCTAGTGCCTTATGGTATCCTTACACCTGCAAGATCATGAGATCTATCCATCGAATCCAGAAACTGGAAGGGTGAGTTTCGTGGATTCACCATATCTGCCGAGAGAGGTTAAGTGAATAACCGCGCTTGGGTTCTCCATCCGTATCTCACAAACACCGAATATCTTGGCCCTAGTTACTAAAATTTAGACCAATTTGACGGAGGGTGTGAACATTGATGGCTCCAGTGTATAATTTCAAGCATAGTTTGAAGATTTCAAGGGTATTTTACTGTGTACTCAGATCGTTGTCGTAAACTGCAGAGCTAGGAGGAATTGAAGATGATGTAGTATCGTTAGTTGAGAGACGTGAAGGAAGATTAGAAGGTAATGATGGGGAGATGGATAGCAGTGTGAGGAAACTTGAGGCTGATCGAGTTGTGAGGGTGGTTGACACTAACAGGCTACCCACACCTTGGAAGGTTATTTTTTCTTGAAGTAACTCAAACAGGGAAATATTTGCGTTACTGCAGAGCCCATGTGACATCCGCTAGAGGCCGGTCGCGTACTTTTTTTTGATGCCACGACCATTGCCCTGTATTATGGAAGATATAGTCGGACATACGTCCTGTGGTTCTGGATCACCACCAACTACTGGTGAGTGATCTAAGCCACCATAATGCATCATCTGTTTGCTTAAGAACGTGCTAAGGGTACGCGTAACTGCCTTTTTTCCAACCACTATCCAACATACCTGACTGGTATAGTAGGACCACAGGGAAACATGTGTGTCACTGGCGTTGCTCGTTGGGTCATCGTAATGTACGAACCCAACCACCACGTCAGGGTAGCAGCTATCGGTCAGATCTCAATAAGCAGCAATTTTCTACCTCCAACTGTCATGTCCAGCTGCCTTACATTGTTTCAGGTTCAATGCAACCACCTCAGCTTTAAGGAAGGTTGGAAGACCGACATCTACGTCCCATTCAGGTTGGGTGCTGGGCAACGGCAGCGTTTCTGTGTGCCAGTTGAACTGTGCCTCAAGTTTCCTGCCAAACTTCCTAACTGCCTGTCCTGGGAGGTTATCAGCGTACCAACCTCTTGCTGTTTCCACTAACTATTATCTTTCCGGTGTCCATAATAAGTCTTAATAATTCCCGGGTATTACCGACCGCTGATACCGTGTCCATCTCTCTCGCTTTTGCAGCCCAACACCGCTCACGTGCATAGCGAAAACTCGTGGTTAACTTGCATTTAAACCGGTTTTCGCTCCTCCCTGAGGTTTCAGTGAGATGGAATGAGTTTCCTCGCAGCAGTCACTTCGGATGAGGTTGCAGAAGTCCAATGACGTTTGCTTACCTTCGGGTGTAGCCTACCTTTTGTCTTTATCGCTGGTACTACAGCATACTGAATATCACACCAGGTTTCCTCAGAACGAGCATTGCTGTTACGTTGAAATAAACCCTTCGTTACCTCCTCCCAAAATATGTGTTTGGCATCTTCATCTTCCATTCGACCATAGACAGGTTTTAGTATCACTTGTTTCCTTCGACCAGCATGGTGTATATATACATGTACCTATATTGACACGCGGTCGGGCTCCAAACTAGTACTCCAGAAATAGAGGCAATTCTCCACCGATTCTCCAAATAGGGCTTGAAGGAATATGATCTATCTGTGTCCACTGTTGGTTTGATGTCAGTGAACATCATATGAGACAGTGTCTCTCCTCATGTTTAAATTTAGTGCTGGCAAGAAAGAAGTGATAGTCGGAACAAATTGCAACAGATGATCCTCGTTGACGTTCATTCGCATGGGATCCCGCAAATATGCACAACATGGCTTTTCAGATTGCCTTAGCTCAGCTTCCCTACGTAAGCGTCAAAGTCACCTGCCGTTATAACTGCATCTGAACGTTTTGCTTTATGTAGCAAAGTTGACAGCTTCTCATACGATTCAACCTTTTGCATCACCCGAACTACAGTGGGTGGGTGCGAAAACGGAGATTACGAATAGGCATCACCTAATCTCATGATCCTTCCTAGTCCTAACAGATTCATTCAGTCGAACAACACAATTGTCTGTTTACTGGTATCCAGTTGAGAAGAGCACTTTGAGCTCTGCAGCTCGTCGATGTGTCTTCGTCAGTGAGTTCATGAGAGCACCCATTGGGTCTTCAGATACTGATAAGACGAATTTTAAAGGTTCACAGCTATGACCGGGCGAGGTAAATTCAATAATCACACTCGGATCCTGTATACATGTCTCACAGATATCATACATCCATGGCTCGAGGCTCCAAAGCTTTGGGGAGCGTTGATTGCTCGGCATAGAGTTCGACGTTTAAAGCCCCAACGTGAAATCGATGACGTGGTCTTAGGACACTAGGAATGAGGTTTCGATGGCTTAGATCGTTGGAAATGATTGCAGAATGACAGGTTGAGTAAGGTTTTAGAGGATGATTATCAGTATCAGGAGGTGAAACCAAGGAAGAAGACAGAGTTGAAGACGATGAGCCGTGTTTGATTAGGTCTTGTGTACTACTTGAAGTGTGTGGAGTATTGTCACTTCCCGACTGCCCATATCATGAAAGGGTGTTTGCTGTTCAATAATTGTGGTCAATTCATCAGTTTTAGTTTGTAACGGTTACCCTGAATACTTGGTGTATGTATGTGTGTTTGAGGTTTCCCAGAGTATTTTTCACCCATGTTTGGTTTTGAAATGAAAACTATTGAAAACCCAGGGTTGCTGAACAACTGTTTTGACTGGTTTTGAAACTCCTGAGAGCAGCGTACATGCCTAGTCAAGAAAGAAACGAAGCCGAAACTATCATATCTTACTGAAGAGACCTGACTATTGATCCTCTAATTTGGAATACAGTGGTTCAAATAAGTCATTTCCCTTCAGTCAGCGGAAATTCATGATTCACTGGGTTTCTTATTTTTCTTAGCTTCGTGAGATCTTCTGTTCTGCCTAATTTTCTTTCATTCAAAAGTATCTGCTCACATTTTCTTGAGATTTCGCATCGAAAAGCTACATAGATAGGGTTGTATCCATAATCACTTTTCAACTTACTTATTTAGAGACCTAATCATTGGTACACGACCAGCTGTTCGTCTTTACGGTAATTTGATCAGGTCATATGAGGTGTTTTTATTTTATACATTTCGCATATTTTTGGTGTGTATTTTTAAAGAAAATGCTCACAACTATTGAGCGTTAGGATTCTTTGTTTTTCGAAAAGAACTATTTTTCATCCGAAACAGGGTGGATTTCATCTTACATTAATTTTGTCGCGCTTTTCTCTTTACTGCAGCTGCTATTTCCGCCTTGTCGTTAGACTTTTCGTCGTAATTACCCATTCGAGTTACACTGACTGGATTTTACGTACCTTGAAAGGCCAACTTAGGAGCGAATAAGTTTCGTAATTACACAGTCAACATATAATGAAATAATGAGTTCGAAGAGTGAAGTCATAGTGCTGCCTGTACGTAATGTAACAACAGTAATATGTTTCTCGATGATAATCAGTATTACAAGCTGATCGCATCGTCTGATTGTTGGAAGATCAGACTATAAATTGTCTGGTCGTAAAACAGTCAGCCCCTCCCTTGCTTCACAGATTTCCATTGAAGGGAGTAGGGTCACTTTAATCACCGATCCAATACTATGGAATCTGTATCACAAAGACCTTATGTGATCAGCCTCAACAAAGTAAGAGGTTAGGAAATGGGGAGGATGATAGACATGGATTATAGCAGACCGTTGTTAAGATGTTATTCGTATTTCTTTTTATCGAGGTCTAGCTCTCCTCATCTAACGGTAAAGAGGTTGGTTTCGTTTTAGAAGACTTCATAGTTGACTAAAGCTATGCAGACAACACATTCTTGTTAAGTGAAGGCACTAAGAGGATCAAGAGGTACTTGGATATATCGAATGAGAACTTTGGAATGTTTTATGTACACTTATCTATATACTCTGTGTTACTTCAAGACTTGTGTGTGCTCATATCTTGTTCGACGATAACGACTTAAGTGATTGAGTGCGTTGATCATTTCATTTACTCTGGAAATCGCATCAGTTTTGGTGAATCAAAAGCATAGCTCAGTTGGCTGTTGCTAAACTATATTGCATGAGCCTCTGGCAGGATATAGATATGGTGTCACGAGTCGAATGTCAGGGCATATTTCCCTTTGCCTTACTGCACAACTTTGGAGCAAAGATTTTATAAACATGGATTAATGGGGAGGTCAAGTTTATTTGACCATAGCAGTCTTCTTAGCCTGTGTGGAGCAGATTAACCATGTGGGAAACATAAAGGGTTGGGTCACATTTGCGAGTGAAGAATTTGAATCAGTTAGTTATGCTGTATACTTTCATCGTTTGAGTTGGTTAGAACATGCTTATACGCTGTCTTCGACGAACTATTTTAAGTGAATTAGGTTTAGAGGCGGAAGCAAAGCGTGAGTAGCCAAAGACTTCGTGACCTCTAACTGTTGTTCTGATAATTGTCCAGAAATGTGGACCTGATTGGCTTACACACAGCAACCGAAACCAATAGTTGGAGACTGGGTGATATTTCTTGTAACCGATCTGAGTAACCCACATATTCATGCCTTCTTTTCACTTGTCATACTACTACACTTTGTTAGTTGCTTCTTTTTGTCTACTGTATTTTTAGTGAATTTTGACTTTGTTATCAGCATTTTCTGAACTTTGTCTTCTTACCTTGTTCAATAATGCTTTGATGTCCATAATGGGAATTTAGGTCTTTACGCACCAACTCCATATCCTGTGTCAGTCATGGTCGACTATAACAGTATACCGGAAATCTTCCGATTTAATTTTTCTGTTCATAATGTCTGAAGCAGCGATTTCTGAGACGATGTTTCTCACCTTGTGATCTAAATCATTATATCCTGATTCCTTGATCCTAGACTATTATTTTTTGTGATCTCTAATGGAGTTAAACAGAACAATTAAGATGGAAAACTGTTTAAGACGGATAAACTAAGACAAAACACTAGTCAATATAGTCTTTAACTGTTAATCTGAAACATGTACCTACATATTGACTTCCTGGTTGTAGTTTTCGTCGCCAACCCAATCGGTCACTGGAGACTTCAGATGACACGGCTTTTAATCGATCTCATTGGTGCTGATGCATGCATACATTATCTTCATTTAATCGTTATACCGAGTTTGATTATTGCTCAAACTTTTCTGCAAGCAGCTAAACCTACTGTTTGAATGACTAATTATTAATAATGATTATCCTTTATCATTTGACTATCTGAGATAGTCGTAGTTTGGCATACTAGTATTTATATTGGGTGATTGAAGGTGAGATGAAAATCTGGATCGCTGCCGGATTCGAACCAGTGACCACCCGTAAAAAAAATGATAGTTTCCCACTCCACACACTAAGATAACGAGATTGGAAGTGATTCTACAAAATTCTGCGTAAAAGAGCACACCTAAAATTTCATAGGCTTTCACAAGGAAATGAATGACTTCGATTTAATTAATTCACTTCCAACGTGTTATTTTGCCATCTCCAAAGTATTGATCAGTTATATTGAAAGTATGTTCGCACCTAGAAATCGCCGACAATAAAGTTTAGTTGAACGATCTTGAAGTTTTGTGTTACAAAGTACCAACCAACTAGTATATCGATGGTTGTCACTAAAATCTTTAAAATTCTTGCAAATACTTCCTTTATTCTTTGGTAGTTCTGATACATCAGCCAATAAATCAATTTAGAATACATATCAAAGGATGAGTATGCTGGACAGTTCCCTTTCCTTTACTACTGAGACATTTTGAAAAGTAGAAGACATGTTTTTGACCATAGTGGTTGCTCGTTTGTTAGCGATTTCGAATTTATAAGAGCAGAACTGTAGTAGAATGTAGTTGTGTATAAGGTTCGTTCTCTTACATATGACGTGTAATGCTTCTTCACTTTCTTCGAATTTCTCTTCCCTGACCTTGTTTCATTCATCTGATTGATTTTCCAGTCTTTCGGTAAGCATTTTCTTCCAAGGAACTGCTCCATACTACGATATCTGATACAACTATTATGAAACCATACACAGTGTTTTAACTGGCTGTCTTCAAGGTTCTTACGCTGATTCAGATCGAACAATAGATAGTTTTGGCTAGGACTATGAAAAGCCTTGCTATTGGTGTACGTTGTATCTGACAAATTGGCAAACAGGATTCCAGTAAAGTGCTTTGAATGAATTTTCCACCCAACAGATTGCAAAGGGTTTTCTGTTTGCATATCTAAGGACTCTATGACATTCATAATTGGCCTAGCTGGTATCGCTATCGTACCAGTTGGAGAGATAAAGTAGTACTAGTCAAGAAATTCCTCATCGACAGTCATCTATGCTATTGGACAAAAAGATTTAATTAGAGTGAAAAGTGGCTGCATTGTATTGCTATTAATACTGAGCCGAGATAGACTCAAAATTGATCGTTGAACCTTCAGAGACTATGAATGAGCATTGTCTGCACCTACAAGATGCCGTGAAAATGACGAGTTAAACTGCTTGAGGTATTGAAGAACTCTGCTAGTAAATTTTGGTCCCTTACAGGCTTCTTGCTACTGCTTGATGTTCGTTGGTCTATTCTGGTGAATATTAGGAACAACGGTAATTCACTTAGGTAACATAACCAAGCATTCACGTAAAGACCATTGTGTTGTGCAGTCAGAATGTGTGAGTGACATGGGAGAAGCAGCTGCATCTAGCAATAATAGGAAGCTGTTTGAGTTACCTGCAGCAAGAAACTTGATGTAAGCGAAACGGAGCGTGAAGTAGATAGGATGTCTAGCCTGGAAGTGCTGTTTTTATGACTGTCAGTCTTTGACGGGGGACAAATACTCAACAAACAGTGTAGTACATTTTGCAAAATGGCTTAAGTTGAAAAGCACGTAACTAGACACTCAACATGAAGCTCTCTAGTATGGTATTTATCTTAAGATTGTTATGTATTGACTAAACAGTGGTGTAGTTCATCCAAGTACCTTTTTGTTTTCCTATTGGTCATATAGCCTTACAATCCTTTTGTCATCATCCTTATTTAATTACACACGCCAGACATTAAGAGTTATTTGCTTTCCACTCCTATTAATTCAGGATGCTACTGTATTCTGAAAGTGATGAGTGTAATCTTATAATTTTGATCTAATATTTAAAACCGTTTCTGCAAACTTTAACCTTTATCTGATGTAAATGGATAAAATTGTAGTATTGTTATCCAGAAGTATTCTCAACTCATGTGTTTGAATTTCTCTTCATTTTGCGTTTTCTTCTATGCGTCAGATAAAACTGACTAGAACAAGCCTGGTCAATGATGAAGAGGTCATTAAATCGAGTAAACATGTCACTGACTATGGATGCGATCTTATTTGTGTAACTAAGTAGTTTCTAGCAGTGAAAAATCAGTCAGTTTCTTATTGGGAAGCTTGGAAGCATCAACATAATCATTGCAAAAAAATTGGCGTAATAAAACACAAAATTAGTTTACCTAGTTTATTGTGATACATTCAGTATCATATCCAGTTTATTCATCTCGATCACGAACACATTTTATTCTGTTTAAGTTATTGAAGATATTGTTACCTTTCTCTTTTTATGTTGAATGTAGGAGTTTTCAGATTGCACGTTTTTCTTTGAGATTACATCAGTTGAATTACTTGGTTGTTTACTTTCTTTCAGGTCAGAAACAACAACAAACAAACTCAGTTAGTAATTATATCAGTGATGATCTCTCATCAATTAAAATTTGAAATCTTGATTGTATTAGTCAGTAAATTATTATCCGCATAAAATTTGACTGTACTAAGTAACAGTGCGAATTACCATAATACATCAGTAAGTGACGTTATCAGTATAATATCTCATAAAGTAGTGAAAATCCGCAACGTGAGACCAAGAGAGAGAGAGAGAGAAAGCAAAGTCAATAACGAAATATGACATACAGAATAAAATAAAGAAAAAGTGTGGATTCATCCTCCCTACTGTGAACTATGTCAACGATATTCTTTATTTATCAATTTCGGTTGTTTTATTGACCGCAGTCTGAAAGCCTGGACTTTCCTATACAGCTCAGACTAAAAGTCTTGAGATTCCCATTCTAGGATGAAACAGCTGTCCGGGTTTCCAGTGTTTCTCCAGCTGATATCAGTTCGTGAAGAATACCAACTTGAAACCAATGAATAGCCACAAACCTCTAAACTGAATTACCATCCATAATACATTACTGACTTGCTTTGATATGAGATTTCCCGAAATCCTAATGAGAAGTCGTGGTCAGTGGGGGCAAACCAAATCGAACGTGAGGACAGGTACTCAACGATGGCATTCTCACTATATCGTGAATTGGCAGAGGTAGATAAGTACAGACCTTTGGGTTCCGACCAAATGGTGACGTACTCGCCACGAAATCTGAGGGTTTTGTGTTCGAAACGTGGCGAGGTCATGAGTGCACACTATTGAAGAGTCCCATCCTAGGAAAAAAAAGCTATCCAGTGTTCCTAATTCGCCAATGGTTCTTCAATGAACGTCACTCCGTGATGAATACAACGTAGAAGTCTGACATTTGGCGGAATGTTTTGTTTTAGCTGCCCGTGGGATTTTAACACTTGTGCATGCAGGAAAACGCAAACTAGTTTTTTTCTCTGTGTTTCACCTTAATCAACAGCCCTAGTTACCTATTTCAATCTATTTGTTTTTTATCGGCCTGGCATACTATTTTTAATACTTGCTGCTTCACGAAACATCATATCTGACCTACATGTCATTAACGTTCAAATTACATTAGTCAATAGTGTTCAGTTTATTGAATTTTGACATCCAATTAAACAAAAATATTTTTCCTTGAAGACTGAATCATTAGAAGTTTGATGTTATTATCGATGGGGGGATTAATATTCAGTGATTTGTTTTTTCAGCAACAACCTTGAAAAGTTCATTAAATGTCATGTAATATATTTTTATCAAATGAACTTTATCGATTTGCATTAATTTAGTATACTTTTTATGATCTTTTGCTTCATTAATATCTATTCTACGATTTGTTAATAAAATTATTATATTTTGAGAAAAGGAAAGTTGATTTCACTTTGAAAGACGGGTTGAAAATACCACATTCACTACTCATTTAGTAAGAAGCAGGAAGTTTAAACGTGATGTCGTTGGTTTAGTAGTTAATAATAGAAAATGAATCAGTCAAGTTCCACATTTCTGTATCATTCAGTTGACTGAGTGCTGTGATCTACAGTTACTTTTGAAATATTTATTGTAGATTGTAGACAGACTGATGTGCATTTAAAGCCAAGCGTATCTGATTACACGAGATATTCGTTTATCTAGTGAAGACCTGCTGTTCTGTTTAGCACTGCGTTCTGTATCATAGTATGGCTGAAAAACACGGTCAGTGAAGACGATATATTTATAAGGCTTCGAAGTTCCTGGTTATTTGTCATTCATGCTTTCACTGGAGTGTGGGGAGAAGATCCAGCGAGAAATGATGATGTTGGGTGTAAGATACTACATAAAAAGGAGAATCTACTAATCAGATCGTAAATCTGTGCTGTCATTTATACAACAATCATCAAGAACTACCGATCCCATACCACTTTGTCTGGGCAAGCTACTGAATTAATATTGGAGAAATTCTGACAGCTCACTTCATATAAAAGTTAGTGCTGATGATGTTGCCTAAAAAGATAGTGAAAGCTTCACGACTAAACCGCTCAGCCTAGGTAACACAACACAACCAAAAGGCTCGTAAATCCAGACTGTTTGCAACGATTTCAATATATGTCATGTATCTCAGCTGTAAAAAATGCAACTCCAGGAAATGAATGAGGTGATGAAGACAATCGAGATTATTACCTGAAAAAAATTTGCAGCAAAATGGTTTCCAGCTGGTTCTAATTCATCTCAATATCACACATAAATTTTAAAAAAGGACATACACAAAAACAGCTGATCGGCTTGACCTAACAGTCTGTGCATGCGAATAATGACATTTTATTATTCTGTTACCATTGTTCACAAGCGCAAATCGTCCGGTTGACTTGCTAAACAGACCAAATTTGTAGTTGTCTATCCCTCTTATTATTAAATGATCAAAAGGGTATGTGTCCAATAGTCCAATAACTACTGATGAACGAGGGTATGAGGAAGAATAACCATCACCGAACATATTACCAGTTATACTGGTAGTAATCCATCTACAGAAGAAATCAGTTATTTTCAATAAATGAAGTTACGTGAATGCACATCTGTCGAGAAATCGAGGAAATTATTGAATAAATATCCTTCAGAAAAAGAAATATTAAATCAATACCAAATACAAGTAGTAAAATTGATTTCGTAGGGATTCCGTATTTCCGAGTAAATGTTAGCTCTCAATAAGAGAGGTTTTCAGAACTTATAACCAAAAAATCCAGATTTCAGTATTACAAAGGAATAAACCAGTGTTTATTATAAATGTATCTGTAAAAAATATTTACACGCAATGCTTTTCAATGATAATATACACTGAGGTCGTGACAGTTCTGTTGTTTGTTGGTGACATTTTTCCAGCACTTCGTCAATTTCGGGTACAATAAATTCCGGCTTTAGTTGTTTGTTGATAAAATTGAAGTTTATTCGTTAGAACTCTTCCTTTCAATCCTGTTAACTTTCTGTCTACAGTGTTAACAATTCAATTCACTTTTTTTATGTGAACATTATTTGTGCTTTCAGCATCTATAATTTGGTCGATCTTTTTCGATTTCATTCTTAGTTTCTCAGTAGTCCTTTCCTTTCTTTGTCAAACTTCTAATATCATGTCAAACTGTCCTTCCTGTAGTATTACTTCTAGTACATCCCAACCTTAATTTATTTCCCTTCTTATAGTCAGCATCTGTTTGATAATTCCATGTGAGTTTTCTTGTATACATATTTTTGGAGCGGTATTTCGTCTCTCCGCAGTTAAAGGCTATTTTAATGCCATAAATGTTGGAATTAAGACATCTGGTAGTAAAAATCCTGTGAATCATAGATTAAGTTTCTGTTCCGTGTCAGTATATAAGCTTGTTATTAGGCCTTTTAATAGGAAGACCATTGGTATTAACAATAAATTGTTTCTGTATACAGTGATCAAATATTTTGTGGATATAGTTAGGAGAGTATTAACTGATAACTTTCATATCATATCAAAAAATTAAGACATTCTACTGCATAAGACATTCGTCTTCATATTTTACATTCTCGGATATTACTTATAGATAAGTCTTCTTCACTTACTTTTCTCCCTTTCGAGTTTCCTCACTGAATAGCAGTTAAGCGGTAGATGTTTCATAAGAATAAACCTATGTCTTATATCTACAGCAATACATAGTTTCTACTATTGAGGATATTTCGATTGCCAGATTCCTTCTTGTTTAACTGTGACTACTTACACTTCCTCAACTCCACTTTTTCCTCATGTCAGCTATCTGGTCAGTAGTCTTTCCGGTTTCCGCATTTCTCTTAAAGGACATTCGACCAACAAATATATCTTTGGATACGGTCATATTTTAATTACTGTTTCGCTGTTGGCCTACGCAACAAAGCATGTAGTAAAACACCTGAAGTAATATATTTATGTATGCAGGTGTACGTACCTATGCTGAAAATAACTTAATTATCCATTTCGAATTCCCTCCAAATCGCACATTCAATTGTTGACCGAATAAGTCAAGATATAATAAATATTTTGACTCGTGCTCAAATTAAAAAATGAATGCACTGATTCAGAATTTTCCCGGCTTGTTTGCTTGTTTGACAAATACAAGTATATGATAGTGTAACGAAGTAAATAAGTCACATTTTGTCTTTTTATGCATTGTTTAACTATTTTCTAGCTTCTACTTTTAATGACAGTAAATGAATTAGGGTGGAAAAATTAACAGCTTTTTAGGTTTATTATAATCTTTTTATAGTTCCATTATTTTGTGGGTCTGTAATTTGTCACATCTAGTTGTCGAAATTATTTTACTCCTACATGTTTTAAACTTTTTTCGGAGTAATAAATTCAATTTACGATTAATTTATAATGATCGCAGTAGCTGGAGATCAACATACGAAAGACAACACTGAAATGCTATAGAATTCAGCGCAAACTTGTTTGACTCCTTAGCAATGGAAAACAATAACTAATTTCTTCATCGAATTCCAGACTGTCAGTTCTCTGGATGAGTGCATTATTATCTAGTCACTGGGTTAGAACTCAATTGTCTCCATGTTGGTAGTTCTGTGAATTCACTATGTACTGCTACCACTATCCAATGCTTTCAGTGCTGGAATAGGCCGACCGCGCAGGTCATAGTTTCTCACTAAAATATAGGGATTATCATTAGACAGCTAATTACTTTGATCACTGATCAGTTAGTTATTAAGTTGGCAGTTCATAGGGAATGACTGATTGATTTTAAAGTTGTTTCCATCATAGACTATCATTAGCTGGTGAAGGTATGAGAGACCAATAGCAAAGAACAGTTTTTTCGCCTTCTTTTGGAACTCTGACAATGCACAAAACTAAGGCATACTTATACCTCAACAAAACCCGTCAGTTTCAAAAGAATATTAAATAAATCCCCATCAAATATTTCTTATTGAAGTCGAAAAGTTAGTGAGATCGTTCCAGGATGTATAAAGTATTAACAACTTGGAATCAGCTTAACTCAGGATTGAATGTAAGTTAGAATACCCTTAGAAAACAAGCAGCACTGGTTAACTGTTTTGTTCTTAATTCTTCAGATTCATCTCAAAGCTAGTAAGCGGTGAGTACAGCGTTTCAATTCAATTATTTTTATCTGTTAGGTGAATTCAGTGTCCTAAAAGATCAAAACATCATTCCGAAAGAGATGTATGCAATCTCAAAGAATACAGTGCAAGAATTATTTAAAATTACCTCTCTCACAAAGCACAAGTGAACATGACTCTCAAATCGGTAGCTTCACCCTAGAAAAACTGCGCCCAAAGATCAGTGAAAATATTATAACATTCATAATTTTAGGCCTTATGATATTTATTGTTATGCAGTGAAAAATTAGTTTCAAGAAATAACGTTCCTAAACAGCCCATTGTTTTCTTAGTTAGGCGCTGTTGTTTGAAATGGTCATCATCGCAAATGTGAGTACTTGATATGCTTTTGTTGTTTAGAATAAAATGTAAACTTTGTACATCTCTTGAATGCTTCAGATTTCAAGTGCTTTTAGTTGCAGTCATTCAACATTTTACGTTCACTATTGTTTTTGTTTATTACCTAGTTTCCCCAAGAGTTCTAAAACTCATTGAAAGTTTTTGATGTTCAACAGAAACTCATTAACATGTAAACATGCATGCGTTAAAGAAATGAAATTCATCTGAAGTGTTGCTCATTATTATATTTCCTTTAAAAGGTATGATTAGCTTACTTATGAACATGTAGGCAAAACGATAATCCAAAGAGGATCACTTTTTTATTTTTTTTCAGCCCAACTCCAAATTCCCCATTCCGGTGCTTACGTTGTATTGTAAAGTGTTTTCATCTTAAGAAAAGCATTATGTTAAATGGCATGTTGATAATGACATTGTTTCATGTACTTGTTATTAAAGTGTTGGGTAAAATACAAATGGTGTTCAAATTAAGACGTTTAGATAAACAAAATGAATGAGTAGTATTACTGCAGAGGTTTTCAAAGAGTGTAGGCTTAACTGAATTCAGAAGTTTTGGAACACTGTGGTAATCAAAGAGTAAATGTCCAGATATTCCAGCGTGATATGTCACACATAGGTAGAAATACGAATATTCAAGTTCTTCACTATTCTAAAAGTAGCATTTATTTAGAATATTTATTGGATAACTCTGATACTAATTGCCTGACCCAGCTGGCATAGTTAAGACCATTAAAAAGCTGACTTTCCGGACTCCAAGGAACTACTATATTAAATTATTTCTTTATCAGTAAAGGCATCTCTTTATATTTGTACGCATGTTTTGACGTTGTGTCAAACCATGTGATTGTTGTTTGATATTTCACTGATTCCTGATGATGCTAATACATCCAGGTATTTTATGCACCTTTATGGAGTATCTATATTCCCATTTTGACTGATTAGAAATGCATAAGTCCAAGACTTCAAAACGATCCATAACAAAACAGCTTCTTTTGCAAAATGAGGATTAAAATGCACCTTCCACCCTGAACCAAAACATCCAGTGAACTCAGGTCACTTGATATCATTTGAAGAGCTCTTCAAAGTGTTGTACAAGTTTGAGTCAAGCCAGTCAAAAAAAGTGCAATAAATAGGTGAAACAATTAATTTTAATGGTTAAGCTGCAACTATGAGTTTAAAAGAAGTATATACAACCTCTTTCATTGTTATCACAGATCGTTGAACATACTAGGTACTTCTAGCATTATGCAACCATACCTTCATTTTGTAGTGTATTGTTTATTTTCCTACCCTACAATTAAGACTTTCCTTTTTATTATGCACACTGTTTTTATTTGTAGTAGGAAATAATTCTGAATACCCTAGTCATCAGAGTATACGCTTATAGATTGACAAATTAAAGAATAAGTTCATTACGCAAAAGAACACTCCTTTCTTTCACTAACCTTTCAGCATTTTTTTGCCATAATTCTATAATCCATGGTAATAAAACTTCACATACTCACATATTGAGGTTAATTCATAAAAATACTGACTTTCTGTGAACTATGTACTTCTATCCCACATCATTTAAGGGTAAAATTATTGTAATTATATTTCAGATTATTATTATTGTTATAATCCACAACCTTCTTTCAATGTTGAGTTCTCACTTCGATCAGGGACAGCAAAATATTTTGGTTTTTTGCATTCATCTGGTTGTCTTATACTAAAAAGAGGTAATTGTGTAAAATGTCATTATTATTATTATTATTATTATTAGTCCCTTGGGTTCCAAATGGAACATAGGGCTTTAACAGCATGTCTCCAATGAACTCTCTTCTCTGAAATCTTTTCAACCTGGCTCCACAACAGCCCACAACCTCTCATTTCCTCCTCACATCATCTCCTCCATGTCACCCTCTCCTCGGACGCCAAACTCGTCGATTCCCATCGGGGTTCCACTCGAGTACCTGGCCTGGCGCGTCATGTCCCCAATCGGCCTTCTCAGTGTATGCCCAATCCAATCCAATCCATCTCCACCTCCTTACAATGCATATTTGTTCAGCGACAGCTTCTTGGTTGGTTCGTCACCAGCCAGAGTTCCTTGTTGCTTAGTCTCATTATTCTGGCCATCTGATCTTCAGTAAGGAGCCAGCGTAGGCGGTAGTTGTTGATGAATGTCTTCAGTTGTTTGTTGGAAATCCCTTTCGTAACGCGCCAAGTCTCTGAACTGAACCATACAGGAGCACTGACTTCACGTTGGTGTTGAAAATCTGCATCTTGTTCCACATGCTGAGTGGAGTGCAGAAGATCTCCACACTGGTTTCAGGCTAATCAACGCCTGTCTTGCTTTTCCGATCATGGCTGGCTTTGACATCCTCGTCTGTGCCTGTGCTGTCTGTAGTTGAAACAGTGGTACCTAGATAGGTGAAGGAGGCTACTTCCTTCACGTTTCTCCCGTTGATGATGATTGGAGTTTGTTGTTGTTGTTGGAGTTGTTGGTGCGGTATCTTCATCACCTGTGTCTTCTCTATATTCACCTGAAGTCCCGTCTTCGCTGCCCTGCCTTTTCTGACAACTTGTTAGTTTTCGCCTGTAGATCTTCAAGTTTGTGTGACATTCAACACAAGCCATCGGTGAAATCCAGATCTTCTAGGTTCTTTTCCGCAGTCCAGCATATCCCCCTCTTCTCACAGCTCCTCACTGTTGGTTGCATGATCCAGTCCACTACAATCAGGAATATCATGGGTGATAGTAGGCAGCCTTGTTTCACTCCTGTCTTCACTTCGAAAGCATCACTAAGCTTCCCATTGTGAATTATTGGCATGAGACGTCTTCATATAGTTGTTGAATGAGATTGATAAAGGTTTGCGGTATTCCGTAGTATTGAAGCAGTTTCCAAATCACTTTTCGGTCAACGCTGTCAAAGGCCTTGCCAAAGTCGATAAAGTTGAGGTGTAGAGTTGACTGCCATTCTATTCTCTGTTCTATGATGATGCGAAGCGTTGCAGTTTGGTCCGCACATGATTTGTACTTCCTGAATCCACCGAGCCAGCCTGTTCCTGACGTGATTCCTTGCCAGTTCTTGCAAACACTGAGATCTCCCTTCTTCGGCAGTTTGACAAGGTAACCCTCCTTCCAATCGACAGGTAACTTCTCTTCCTTCCACACCTTCTGCAATAGTGGTGGGGTGTGAGCATGTCCGCTATTGTCTCTGCGTCTATTTTCAGTGCTTCTGGTGGGATCCCATCTAGTCCTGCTGCTTTCCTGCATTTAAGTAGCTTTATGGCTTTCAGGACTTCCGCTTTTGTTGGAGGATTTATGTTCACTTGTAGTTCAGCGGCTGGGCTGCAGGTGGTGGTCGATTCAAGAGCTTCTTGAAGTGGTCTGCCAATTGTTTCCTTTGTTTCTCTTCTTTCGTAATCAAATTTCCTTCATCATCTTTTATTGGTTTCGTCTGCGTTGATCTCTTCCCAGATAGCAACCTGGTTATTTGATACAATGTTGTCAGGTCTCTGTCTCTCCTACCTGCAGCCTGTTCTGCTTCACTTGCCAGTGTTTTGTAGAAGTGTCTTTTGTCTTTGCGTGCATTCTTCTTCACTTCTTTGTCCAGTGTGGTGTTTTATACATTGTACTCAGTTCCTCATGTCGTTGAGCATATCTGCACTGGTTCATCTTCTGCTTCACTATCCTCCTCGCCCTGCTCTATCAGCTTCCATGTATCCACTGAGATCCATTCCTTATCTTCTTTCTTCTTCCTTCCTAATACTGTTGTGCAGGTTTCTTTCCATATCTCTTTCAGAGACTTCCAGTGTTCACCCACACAGGTTTCTACAGGGATGTTCCTCGATATCTCCCATTTTGCCTTGATGGCTGCTTTGAAGATCTCCTTTGTAGTTTCATCCTTCAGTTTCCGAGTGTTGTACTTGAACTGTGGTCTATCACCAGCTTTCTTGAAGGCTTTTAACTTGATTTGGAAGGTTCCTTGCACTAGACAGTGAGTGGTTTGAACCTACATCTGCTCCTCTTCTTGACCTTGTGTCAAGTAGGCTGACTGCGTCTCCATTTTCTCGAGATTGAGATAAAGTCGATTTGATTTTTAGTGTGTCCATCTGGTGAAATCTATGTCGCTTTGTGGATATCTTTGTGCCTGAACACACTGCCTCCAATTACCAAATCGTTGAATGCGCAGAATTCTGCAAACAATTCTCCATTCTCATTCATTTCACCTAGCGCCTCTCGACCCATGGTTAGTTCTCTTCCTGTGTTGTCCCCTACCAGTTTGGCATTCATGTCGCCTCACCCATTAGAATTTTGATATCGCCAACTGACGTCTTGTCCAGTGTTGATTGAAGTTGTCTGTAGAAATCCTCCTTTTTCTCTTGTTCTGCATTATTTGTAGGTGCATAGCATTGTATGGTTGTGACCTTCCCCTTCCTTCCTTGTGAGTTAAACCTTTCTGTCATGATCCTGGAGGAGACTTGTTCCCACTTCATGAGAGCCTTCGATGCTCTTGAGGACATCATGATAGCCACTCCCTCAGTGTGCTCGTGGTTGTCGTGTGGGTGACAATATCAGAGTAGATTATTGATTCTCTAGTTGACAGTTTTGAGAGTCCACTCCCATTCCATCTGCTTTCACAAATTCCAAGCACTTCAATGTGACACCTCTTCATCTCGTTTGCAATCTGGGCTGCCTTGCTATATTCAAACATGGTGTGGACATTTCATGTCCCCACGTTTTCTTTCGCTTTCATCGAGGGAGAGAAGACACATCGACCAGTTGGCTTCCCGAAGGCTTTCACCAACTGGCGTCATTTCGCCTCTCCGATTCCAGCGAGGAATAATTTTGCTATTATTTTTTATATATCGTTTGTGCTTTGAAGTTTGTTTAGTGGTTAGATTTGTTTTCCGGTGTAGGGTTGCTAGCCCTATGCCCAACCTTCCCTGTTTACCCGGGCATAGGACCGGCTAGTAACTAGTGAACTAGTTAGCCAGGTGAGGTTAACATAAAGTCATCATGGCTACTGGAAATATTCACTTAGTTATCAGACACTATTCCTTAGGGTAGATGTTACATGGAACAAAACTGAAGACTTGCATACACTAGACATAATTCACTCATTGTCTACTAACCTTTGTATCAACATTCGTTATCTAAAGGTTAGAATCTGAGTAATTACTGAATGCCTACAAGCATATGGTTTGCCAACAGCTCAGATGTTTCCTACTCATCAGTTTAGATTTCTAAGATAGATACCGTGTGTTCATATTGGACAAGCAAACCAAGCGATAAGCTTAATATCTACTTCCACCG
Organism: Heterobilharzia americana; assembly: GCA_944470555.2. Lineage (NCBI taxonomy): Eukaryota > Metazoa > Platyhelminthes > Trematoda > Strigeidida > Schistosomatidae > Heterobilharzia > Heterobilharzia americana. Next base: position 3,170,159 of record OX104134.1, read on the forward strand.
TTTAGTTTCGTATGTAGGTAACTAATTTCATCCAAAATTTATGAATACAGCGGCGAAATGATGCATATTTCAAATAAGTAAAACTCATTTCCATGATCAGTTTGCAAACTGCTTAGGAACTGCCCATTTCTCATAGCTAAGTATTTTTTTAGTTGCCATACTGTATTATCAATATAGTTGCTAATGTGATACCCACTGGATCAAGACCGCAAAGTATAACTTGTGGAAAAAGAGGGTTATGAAAGAACAATTTTACTACAAAGTAACATGAGTAGATAGAAAGCATCCTTACTGATCTACCAATTTCGCTAACCAGTTCGAGATGACTTAAGTGCCGATCAGTCATTTTGATCATTGATGAGCATGTTTGTCAGTGATATGGCTGAACAACTTATGTTTATGTAGATGCAGTGTTCAGAATAACTAGAAGTAGCTAGATGACTTGATTTGTTTTCTGATAAGCTCAAAACTAAAAGATAGAAATGGTGATCTGGTGCTTAAATTACTTCTATTTAGCTGGTGAAAATTAAAAGTAAGTTTTGATAGTTTTGAACTGTTCATGTTTCTCTGTTGTAAAGTAAATAAATGTTCACGCTTCTACGAAGTTTTTAAAATTATTTTGTTATCAAAGACCTATGGATCCGATGAAATAAATGCAAACAAATTCGCCAATGACTAAACTACATAGTAAGAATGTGATTCATTCTCCTCGTACATTTCGCTTGTTTCAGTTACAGTCCACATTATTCACGAATTTCGTCCTCCTTCTTACTACTCTGTGAACATGCATGTTAATACATAGTATATAAAAACAAACAACAATTTCATGGGCATCTACATTTAGGTAGTCTGTCCGGAGCAGGAGAAAAAATAAACCATTAAACATCTTTAGAAAAGTAAATTAGTTCAAGAAATTTGAAAAGAAGTAGGATCTTATTTTTGTTAGCCTCAATGGCATAATGCTTTTTCTTTTCTTTTTTTCAGGAATCATTCGCATTGGGATGATGAATACTTATAATTTAGATATTCGCGTTTATATATGCAGCTTTTGAGAAATTTTCAAAATGAATGTTATGAATAGAATCACTTTGTATATACATGGTCTCCAACTTCGTATTTGGAAGTAAAGAGTGAGATACCTAAAGAACACACTGATTGTTGTGGATACTGATTTGTTATTTAGACATGAAACCAGTTTTTTCTTGTTTTTCCTACTCTGAATACTTAAATAAATGGACGTTATTCCCTTAGCGGAGTTAAGCAACTAATAAAACATAAATATGTAGAACGATAGAAGTAATAGTTTTAAACTTGTTATTATAATCTTTTTAATCTTTCCTCTTATTCAAAGGTCTTAAATAAATTGACTTGGTATGCGAATGCGGTGTCAGGTTGCTCGAAACTTATGAAAGAGGTTAGTTGCTTAAACTTAATGTTAGCTGAATCCTATTCATTTGATTATTGGTGCTTTATTACTTAAAGCAACCTTATAAAAATGATGTTACAGTGATCCACTTCACCGTTTAGTTAAAGCTAATTCTATTGGATGAAGCGGGAAGAAGAATAGATTTGGTTGTATTGTGTTCTCTGAGCTGGGTTGTTTGATCGTGAAGCTTTCATCATCATTCTAGAAAACATCGTCAGCATTAACTTCAGTATGAAGTGAGCTGTCAGTATCTCTCCGTGAGTGATTTAGTGGCCTGCTCTGACGATGTGGTCTGTAATTGGTTGTTTCCTTTGATTGTTGTCACTGACTGTATAAACTTCCCTGTTGGTTGCTTTTCTGCTTGACCCCTGACCTTTCTGTCATTTACCATTTTTATTGTTGCTTGATAGATTGGGTCTATGTCTATACATCTGTTGATTGCTGACTGACCTGAATGCTAAGCTTCTCGGAATCCTCTGATATTTTTTGTGTTTCCTCTGTCCGAAATTTCTACATTGTCGAAATTGAATTCATGTCCATAATTATCCACATGCATTGAAATGAGTGACTAAATGTCGTGACGTTTAATACCCAATTGGTGCTCATGTAGAGGAAGGCGAAGAGGGCGACCACTTTGTCTAATGTAGTGTTGACTACATTTATTGCAGTCGATTTTGTAAATGATATTCGGTTTGTCTTCCTTGGTTCTCGCATCCTTTGGTCTGCATAATAGTGTTTGGAGGGGATTTATTGGTTTATGAGCCACACCAATAAAAAGTGGTCTCAGTAATCTTGTCGTGATTTCTGATATATTCTTTATGTATGATGGGACGATGAGTTTATTAATTTCAGTCAATGACTTTGTAATTGATGATACGCGAGATACGCATCTTTTGATAAAGTTTCGTGGGTAGCCGTTATTCTTTAGGGTGGACATCAAGTAAGTTTCTTCGTTTCTGCAGTGTGTTCTCGCTCTTTTGAATGGAGTCCGCACGCAACTGATATTTTAACGTTGTTGGGTTGTTGCTACTGTAGTTGAGGATTTCTTCAGTGTGTGTTGGCTTCCTGTACACTTGGGTTTCCAGATTTCTGGCATTAGTTCTACTGACTAAAACACCTACGAATGATAGTTGATTGTTCGACTAGTAGTATTCCAATGGTAGCAGAACAAGTATCAGTGTGCTTTATGGATTCTCCTCAGCTCCCTTACAGCCTACAAAATTTAATGTTCGTTTTAAAAAACAAGGTATACTAGGCACTTTATTAAATTACCAGAGCTGTGTTAACCGAGATGGAAGATAACGATGGTGTTTGTCGACCGAAACTGATGAATTTTGATGAAGGTTAACTATTTATTCAATGGCTAAAATGAACATTTCATAGAACATAGCTGAAACGGAGAGGAAGTAACAAATCAGATCACGATTAATTAGAAGTAATCAATGGTTTAAATATTTTAATTGTACTAAGAAATAAAATGAATACAACACAGAAATTAAGAATAAAATAGATTGCTTGAGAAAATAAAAGCGTGAAATAAAAGGTCCTGAAGTCATGATATTTTGGAGATGTAAAAGTACGAGATTTGATTTACCAAGGTTAAGCAAGATGAACAACTGAATCTTTACGGATGCAAAGGCCAGTTTCAAGTCTTTTAATTGTAACTGCTTTGGGGACTCTAATCCCACCAAGAATAACTTGCATCTCAGTAATTATCCACTTAAGTTTACCGATAAATTTATGAGAAACCGTAAGAAAATTGGAAACAACAGCAGTAATATGTATTCATAATAATCTTATAGCTGATAGTAATAGTAACAATAATGATAGTTTTGAGAGAGAACTCAAAGCCTCTACAATGTTACCCTACAAAGAAGTCAGTTCAGAAGCGTTATGAAGAATTCTCAATAAGGCTGAGATTAGAGAGGCACTTTGACATCTAAACTCGCTTAGAATCAACCTTTGTAGGTTAGAAACATTCTCTTTATCTCACTGGGCAATGTAATTTAGTTTATCAAATCCTTTGCAATGAGGTCAAAAAATCAGTTCGTCAAAGTAGCCAACCAAAGTCATTTAGAATAATAGAGCACAAAAGCTTGGCCAAATCAACATGAGTAGATCCTAATAAGATAAGAAATATTTTAAAAAATCTCGGTTATATGTATGTATGCAATTGCACGAAATCGCACAATAGGCTGGGACACAGCGAAAGTATTACAAACTACCTTAGTTGAGTAGAGGGAGAGATTGGTAACCAGATTTTTGTTTATCGAACCAACACCCAATATATGCGTCAGGGATGGTTCTATGCCAGTTCCAGATACACAGAAAATCACAAAGAAGAGGAGAAAATTAGAACCATATAAACCTTGTCTGCAAATTCTGAAACTCCCTTGATATTACTGTGGACAGTATATTGTGTCCGAAACGAAGTCCAGTAAATACTACTGTTTCTCTGTGTAACCATTCAAATAAACAGACTAAAATGGTGTCCCATTGTACCACAGTGATCAAAGTTTAGTAGTATCACTTTACTGATAAACAAACTTGAGAACAGTTTACATTTTAGGTTTTAAAAGAGCGAAATTGTCATACTGAAAATCTTGATGTACCTGTATCGCAAGGTGTTTTCACTTTTGTAAGAAGATATCTCGCATAAGTGATATACATGTCATCACCGGCTTTTCGTTTCCTAATGAAAAATAAATAACAGGAGATTAAAAGTTGCAATGTTAAATAAAGGTTACTGAACCTAATTTCTTGATCTCTCAGCTACCGGTTCAAATCATTTTGTGACCAAATTTTGTCCACTTCAGTCATCGTGAGCTAACTTTTTGATTCGTAGTGTTGTATCAGAAATAGATAGCTGTTTTTCTTTACATCTTCTTTTTAATTATATCATCCGGGTATTTTATAATTGTCCTAGTTCCTTAAATAAACTTTTTAAGTGACCAGTGTAGCCATTTTCGTCACCTTTAAATGGTTGCTCTTACTCAAAAAAATCAGTCAACCCCCAGTAATTTTGTTTTTTACAGGTTTCCGAAAGTGATACTGAATTGCCAATTATTTAGGATACACAGAAATGTTGATATTAATCAAAAAGTGCAGTTACTTTCCGGTAAATTTAACTAAACTGAAATTACTCATAGTTCTAAACATTCAGACCATAACCATTACTAATGTTCTAGAAAAAGTTGTATGCCAGCCCTGAGTTAATCATTTTGTTAAAATATACTTATATGATGAAAGCTTATTCTTAAAAGTCGAAACAGTCATCTTCATTCGAAAAATGCTAAGCACCATTTAGAGTTTGAGAATCACATAGTCGCAATCTAAAATGGTCGATAAATAATCGCTTAAATAGATGATTAATTATTTTCCTACCTTCATCACACAATTGTTTCATTTCAACCTTTCATGTCAATCTTTTCTACTGCCATACAATGAACTTTAAATCGATAACTATGCAGTATGCCATAGTTCATTTGTTTCAATAACTGACTAATAATGTCCTGTATACAACTGAAGACAATGCCCAGAAATACCATATATGTATCAAAATCTGTTCTCATCGTGCTACACACGAGACCTTAGTTGTATTGTGTTCTCTGAGTTGAGTTGTTTAGTCGTGAAGCTTTCATCGTCTTTCTAAACGAAATTTTCAGCACTAACTTTAGTGCTGAACACAATACAACGAAGCCCATCCACCTGAGTTACAAATACTCTCTACCATTTCAAAACACACATGAGACCGTTTTGAGCTGAATTAAGTTAATATATGATACTAAGATCACCTATCTGTAAAAGGAGTCTTTTCTGAAAAATAATTTTCAACATATTTGATATCGGCTACTGACTATCATTACAAAAATCTCATTGTTTACATTTATTCCTTATTTGATTGAATATTGTAGATCTATAACTTCTGGAATTGAGGAATAAATCGTTGAAAAAAGTATTCTGCGCTCTTTAAACTTTCTTTTAATAAAACAGAGGAATAAAAAATTTTCTACACAACACTGAATAAGATTGTCTCACTGTTGGCCAAAAGAGCTGAAATATATTATGATGTGGAAAGTACGGGAAACAGTCTAAATATAAACGGTGAAGCTGTAACTCAATGCCTTATGCGTTCTTCTCTAAAGTGAAGAATCTTGGGTTCAAATGTAATTTCACCTATTTTAGCCTCAGTAACCAGGTATCCCTCACACATTCAGTGTTCCTCATAGACTACTACTAAACCTCTGCTGGTTTCGTGACTGATAAAAAAAATTATTAACAGGTCTATCTGTTATTAAATTAACACTAAACTCATAGTAGAAATTAGTCGGATCTTTCTTTGGATACCGGAAAAATCTCTCCCCTGTTATCAGAATAGAGGAAAAAGAACAAGAACTGCATAAACCACGTTTTGAAGCTGCGAAGTTACCTTGATGTGAATACTGACAATAAATTGTGTCGAATATGTCGTCTTGAAAATAGTGATTTTCTTGTATAATATATATGGAATTATGCTTTGTTACAACGAACAAAATTCGCTCTTATATTTACAAACTTTGAACGCAATGTTTTGTTTTGAAATCTTAAGTTTCATGAGGGACTAAGTTGTAGTATGATCACTGTTAAACCTGACAGTCACAAATCCAATCACTCTTGGGCTCGTGAGTGCACACTGATCAGAAGTCTCAAACTAGGAATAATATATTTTGTTAAATGTTATCAATTCGAAAGTAGTTCTCATCACAGATCAATATCAGAGGGAGAACCATTGAAAAAACGATGGGGGCACTCGTGCATAGTTCTGTCAAGGTAACTCAACAACTTCAAGACACAGTAATACCATCTTACCCCTTTTGCTCTTTCTAGGTAGGAGTAGACGGATTTAAGGGAAGTGCTGGATTATTTCTTTCATGTGTTTGGTGGTTATTCGATAATCAATAATCTTGTTATTGATCTTCCACTTGACCCAAATGATTTAGTTTTTAAAAGTGCCACTCTGTCCCATCTTATCGTGTGATTATATGTAATTGTGCATATATATAGCTGAGGTTCTCTCTTGGTTTCATACCTTACCATGGTCTACTAATTGTTATTTATCTAGGCTTTTATGATCTAATAGCCTAACTTCTGGGACAAAGGGAAAGAGAGAGAAATAGTTGTGTACACCACGTCAAAACACCAAGGAGTCTGCTTGCTACGATTATGCACAGCAAACTGAGTTTGGAACGTTGTCCGGTAAAGAATGTTTTCAGTGTGCGATATATTTGGTAGACAATAAAATCGAACACTCAGTTATCATCACTGATATTCATAATTTGAAGTAAAATCACAGACAAAAAAGTCATCTTTATGTACTGAAGTTTGAGTTTTACTTAATAATAATAATAATAATATTCACTATATTCCAAACAACATGTATGATACAGTATGGAATTTTCAGCACGGAATATTTCAACAAATTTGCTTTCCGTACAATATTTTTAAAACAAATAATTATTACCTCTGGATAGTGTTAATAATAGCAGTATCGAAGGCATAAGTATCTGTTGTCGATTGGAAAATTAACACAAAATTGAGTGTAATTTTGATGGTAGCAGTTCTGTCGGCCAGTACAGAAATTCACAATCCCTTACAGGTATCCTAGGAATAGTGTGTTTTGAGCCTTTACAAATCCATTTTCAACTAGCAGAACATCTTTCCTTTGTCTTATTCTTAACTTGAGAAGCGAAAGTTGGAAAACGTCTTAAAGACATTCGAGATTACAAACTGAAAGGGAAGAATTTGGTGCAACATAATAGGCAAAAAATGTTTTTTGGTAGCTTAAGACTTAAGAAGGCCGGCTAAGATTTCCCGAATATTATGTAGCACTAATAAATCACGAAATATTTTGAGATTTTGTGGGAATTTAATTCTGTTGTGACTAGTGAACCATTGCCAGTATTTAATCAATTGTAATGCACTTGAAGTTCTATCATTATTATCAGTGACGTGTTTTCACCAACCAACCAGTTAGCTAAGCTCAGAAATTACGAAATGTTCAAAATAAAGCAGATCTTTCTACTTGAAAGTAATTTACACAATACCAAAAGCTTTCAAAACCTTTCTTCTTATGACTGTATGGAAATTTTTAGCATATGCTTGTTAATTTTTTCACAACCTGCATGAAGTTTTATGCAGCCTGCTTTTCTGTTCATTTGTCAGCGAGAGAGGAGGCTTTTTATCGCATTCATGTCTCTTCAATCTTAAGTCTTCCTGGATCATGATGTAGAATGGTCTTCCTTGAAGGGAAACTGTCTGATTATTTCGTTTGGTTAATTTTCATCTGATTCATGGATGATTATCTTTCTTCCTAAGTAGATTGTAGATCAGGTCTGTTTCCATATGTCTGCTGTCTATCAATACGTCTGAACATCACGTTTGCGGGAATGTTTCTACAGCTTTTCAGTTTCAGTTACATGCCTGATTCTGACTTTGTGTGCATTGATTCAAAGGGGCATGCATCAAACACTTTTATTAACATTTGATGTCCATACTTCTTTTCAGAGTTGATCTTGTAGACTTTATTTGCATCTACATCTAACTTTATCCTTTCAGTCTACCAAACTGTGATCTGAGTGATTAAAATAGAGCAGTTCAAATCCTATGATTAAAGTTGCGTAGAATGTTTGCAATGACGAAGCTTTTATAATTACAATTTCGAATTTATTGTGGAGATTTTTGCAGCTTTTCCACCTAAAACTATTGTTAGGAAAGTATGTAGAAAATTCATTCTTCACTTACAATTTCACTGATCCGGCTAAAAAAGATTTGCTCTTTTGTTCTTTCTTTTTATCAATGTAGGTGTGTGAAGTTAGTGTTTTCTCAGATAATCCTTCAAGCTTTTGTTCACCCTACACAATTATTTCTATTCACTTTGGTTACATGTGTGTATCCATGACAAAATATGTATTCTACTCTTCTACACACTGATGTTGTCTAAGTTTGAAGTTGATAACTGGTTTTTATTCGGAGAATAACAGTGTGTAGGCTGAGCTTCATAGCAGGTGGGAAAATAATATTTGTGATAAACTAATGATAGTCGAATAAGTAATAAAGTTTAGAAAGAACTAAACAATGTGCATTTAACTTAGAAATTATGAAATTGATTAATAGTGTATATGAATCCTGGTCAAGATTTGATCGCGAATTTTCACAAATATTTGACTCCGAGTGAAAAATTGACATTGAGTATGATTAATATTTGCGAAAGTCTCAGAGTATTTAAAAAAACAAATACCAATTTTTGCACGGAAGTCTGTTCTGAGTTTCTTCGAAGAAATATTCAGAATCTATGACATATTAAATATCTGTATACATAACAATTCAAAAATTGTATATTTAATCTCATTGTACAGTCGTTAGAATAACCCTTTTGAAAGCAATCATAATCAACTAACAACTAGACAATCAGATGAACTATACGATTTTTACCTGATATATATATATATATATATATATATATATATATATATATATATGATAAAATAGATCTTGATTATTTACCTGAAGGGGCTTGAAAGAGAGTTCCGTGGGAAACAGTGGAATTTGTGATTTGAAACACAGTGAGATTTGTCCAACTTGGCCTAGTTATCTAGTTCACTAGTTTCTAGCCGGTTCTAAGCCCCAATAAACACCGAAGGTTGTACAAACGGCTAGCAACTCTACCCCGGAAAACCAATCCAACCGCTAAACAAACTTCAAAGCACAGACAGAATATAAAAAATAAAAACGTACTTATTCCTCACTGGATTCCGAGAGACGAAATGACGTCGGTTGGTGAAAGCCTACAGGAAGCCAGTTGACCGATGTGTCCTTTCTTCCCTCGATGAAAGCTAAAGTAGACATGGGGACATGGAATGTACTCAGTATGTTTGAAGCTAGCTGACAAGGCTGTCCAGATTGTAAAAGAAATAAATGCTGGCGTATGGCATGGAAGTGCTTGGAATCTGCGAGGGATAAGCAGGTGGAATGGAAGTGGACTATCCAACTGTCAACTCGACAGTCGATAATCTACTCTGATATTGTCACGCAGACGACAACCACGAGCACAGCACACTGAGTTCCCGAGCGGCTACATTGATGTCCTCTTGAAGAGCATCGAAGGCTCTCTCTCATGCAGTGGGAACCAATCTCCTCATGCAGGATCAGCATCATGACAGCAAGATGGATTCAACTCAAAAGGAAGGAAGGAAGGTCACAATCATACAATGCCACACTGCACACCTACAAATAATGCAGATGAAGAGAAGAAGGAGGAATTGTAGAGACAACTGTAATGAGTACTGGACAAGACCACAAGCCAGTTGGCGACATGGAAATTCATTCTAATGGGTGGGATGACATGAATGCGAAACTGGAAGTGGACAACACAGGAAGAGAAGTGATGCTGGTTCGAGAGGCACTCGGTTAAGTGGTGAATGAGAATGGAGAACTGTTTACAGACTTCTTTCTACACATTCAACGATTTGGTAATTGGATATTGACAAGGCAGCGACATGGATTTGATTTCACCAGACACCAGGACACACTACACTGAAAATCAGATCGACTTCATTTCAACGTGAAGAAAGTGGAGATGGAGACGCAGCCAGCCGACTGGACACAAGATCAGATGAAGAAGGGGAGCAGATGTAGGTGGTTCACACCACTCACCATTTGGTGCAAGCAACCTGCTTTCAAAATCAAGTTGAAAGCCCTCATAGAAGTTGGTGATAGACCACAGTTCAAGTTGAACACACCAAACAGAGACTGAGGGACGAAACCACAAAGGGCATCTTCACGTCAACCAGCCATCAGGAAAAAGTGGGAGACATTGAGCAACATCCCAGAGGAAAGCTGTGTGGAGGACCACTGGAACTCTTTGAAAGCTGTGTGGAAGTAAACCTGCATAACCGTGTTAATAAGAAAGAAGAAAGGAATGGATGTCAAGGGTACACGTGGAATCTGATAGATGAGGAAGAGGGAGGTGGTGAAGCAGAAGATGAAGCAGAGCAGAGCAGAGCAGTGCAGTACAGCGCATGGATAGACGATGAGAAGAGGAAGTGAACACAACCTCTAAAACACTACACTGGTCAACGAAGTGAAGAAGAGTGTGCGGAAAGACAAAAGACATCTGTATGACACGCTTGCAAGTGAATCAGAACAGGCTGCTGGTAGGAGAGACAGAGATGTGACAACACTATATCAAATAACCGGGTTACTATCTGGGAGGGGAGAGATCGACAGAGATGAAACCAGTGAAAGATAATGAAGGAAACCTAGTTAGCAAAGAGGAGAAACAAAGGGATTGATGGGCTGACCACTTCAAGAAAGGAAGATGGGACCTCCTTCAGATGAACGTAGAGAAGACAGAGGTGATGAATATACCTAACCAACAAGAACAGCAACAACAATAAGCACCGATCACCATCAACTGGTGGAACCTAACGGAAGTAGTCTGTTTCATCTACCTATTCAGGGAAGCATCGTTTCAACTACAGGAGGCATAGGTGAGGACTTCAAAGCCGGGATCGGAAAAGCAAGACAGGCTTTCATTAGTCTGGACCAATGAGTGTGGAGATCTATTGCACTGCACTCAGCATAAAGCGTGAACAACATCCAGATTTTCAACACTAATATCAGTCAGGTCAGTGCTTTTATGTGATGGTTGAGAGTCTTGGTTCGTTACGAAAAGCATTTCTAATAAACTGTAGACACTCATCAACAGCTGCCTACTCTCATTACTGATAGTCAGATGGCCAGAAAGAATGAGCAACAAGGAACTCTGGCTGACTGGCAACGAACTGACCAAGAATCTATCCCTCAACTAATATACGGAAGAAGATGGAGATGGAATTGTTGTACACTAAGAAGACCGTTCGAGGACATCAGAAACCAGGCCCACAAGTGGAACCCGTATGGGAAACAACGAGTTGGGTTTGCGAGGGTGACGTGGAGGAGATCGTGTGAGGAAGAAATGAGAGCTACTAGGCATTCGTGAAGCCAGGTTGAAAAGACTGCAGTGGAGAAAGTGAAATGGATACGTGCTACTGAAGCCCTATGGTTTTCTAGGAACTTAAGGGACAAATAATAATAAGAATAATAACAATATGAGATTTTTCCAAATATAACGTATCTAATGTTGGTTAATTATGGTTGTGTGAGTCAGAGGTTAACTTCACCAACCTCATCAACTTTGCAATCACCAAAAATACGTATGGCGGTTACTCTGTCCAAAGTAGAGAAATTTTTGTGAGTCATTTTAAGTTGTTTAAACTTCTGACAGCAAGTATTACATAATAATTTAAAAGTTTACTCTACGGGACTCCGTGAACTCTTAAAACTCTGTACTTAACAAGCAGTATCCAAGCATCTTATCTACTTATAAAAATACTGTGTTGACAGGTAACTGTTTTAGTATCTCTTCTATTTATACCACTGAACACGTGTTTAATTCACTCTGGTCTGACTGGTGATCAGTCTAAGTGGTTTGTAACTACTAAAGTCGTGCAGTAGTATAATGCGCGTGATCGGCAAGATTATGTACTGCGTCCTTTCCAAAATTCAGACAGGTCAAAAAAACTTGACTAGATAGCCAGCTTGTAATAATATACGGATGGCTTGAGATCACTCGTTAACCTCAGGGCTGGGCATAACTCCTAGTAGTTGAGGGGAAACTGAGACCCCGTTAACTTTAAAGATTTTTATTTAGCGCAGTGAGTGGAGCTCTAAGATGACCTCCTTAAAGCCGTTGGTTAGAATCCTACTGCTATACGGGTTTTGATTCCACTTTCAGTCATCATATCCAAACTTATTGTGTTACTGAGTACTGAATATCAGTTATGCGGTTCCTCAACAGAAATACTTCTTCAAATGCTCTCTTTCTTCTTCTGACTGTTTGACGGTACTTTTTAGTAGCGTATTCAAACATATAATTTTGATAATGATATCAAATTTGTTTCGTTTTTCAATGCAGTCGTAAAAGTTGTTACTTTTGAATGGAAAATAATTAGTAGCTGGAAAGAATTACATTTTTTCTTAGAGTAATACTTTTTGGGTTGAGGCCAGAAAGTAATGAAACTTTCTGCTGAACCCTAAACAAGTTGTTCTTATGTGTACCATAAATTTCCATAAATATTTTGACTTCTGCATTCCAAATGACATATTTAGCTAAGTTATTAGCCAAGTTATTCAGCATTACACAAATAAAATACACTCAGGGCATTTTAATCTGTAAACGTTTTGTTTACCCAAATAATTAGTACCATTACCGGTATTTACAAGGAGATGGAATCAGGTGGTCAGATATTTTTTTATCCTATATCGGCAGCAACCAGAAATGTAGTTATACACCTGTATGGTAAGTAAGTGATAAATACAATGTCTCTGAAGCATTGAATGAAGATATCCTGTCTTCCCACTGAACGTAATGTTTATGTGAGTTGTGATAAATTAACGTTTTATAATAGTAAAAGATGTAAGAAATAAAAATCACACATCAGATATCCTTTAAAGTATTTCTTATGCGATCTAAACAAGTGACTACATAAATTTTCACGAATCGAATCAAAGTAAATCTGAAGCGACAAAAAATACTTCTAAAATCAATGTTCTGTTGTAGTTCAGTCTGGTTACTTTCACCGGGTTTACTGACATCTGGATAGCCAACCTCAAAAAGCTAATGCGTAACAAGAATAATTTAATACACTTCTTTCAACCTTTATCAGCTACTCACACTTTGAATGAATAGTTGAATAATAACAAGTGATCACTTTGAGACAACCTTACATTTTTTGAAAGAGGGTTCTTGATGCGTTAGTCCATTTCTTGGAGATCCTGAAAAACAGCGTAATGAACAAACAGTTATAAAAAACATCAACTTAAAAAACGTGGCTCAATAAAAGACAGTCTTTAAGGGTAGTTGAAATGAATATTCTGGAATAAGTAAGAAATTTTCCTGATGTCAGTAGGTGCAGTTGCATAATCATGTGGAAAACGTATCCGTGCATAAAGTTCGGTAGCCAAGATCAGTGACTGTACTGATAACAACACCAGGAATAAAGTAAAAATATAAGTAAAATGCAGATGTAAAGGGAGAAAGCATCTTTAGATATATCTACTCAATCCACCAGCGTAACAGCGAATCTGATGAGATCATTTAGGTTACTGCTTTCTTTTTCAGGATATCAACAGTGGTGCTTTCCTTTTTTCATCCTGTTTGCACTCATTTTCTCTGGATTACTTTCAGCACTATAAAAGGGGTGGACAACTTGAGGTTTGTAAGCCGCAGACTGTTCACTATTTGGCTCTTTTGACGAGAAGTTGAAACAGCTTCTTAACCACAATATATATTTAACTTAAATTTACTTTCGAGGTAGAATTCTATTTAGTTAGGTTTCATGTGCAAAGACCACTGCACATACATGTATGAGAAAAACGGCATCAACAAACATGGGTAAACATTAGCTGCACAATAATTTGGTTATTTTGTCAAACACCATCGAAAATGATATTTTTGTCTTTTTCCAATCATTAACTTTAAGAGGATTTTCATTGAGTGTTACGAAATAGGCTAGTAAGATGTTCTCCCTTCTGTCATATTATCGTTGAATTACGGCTTTGTGCAAGATATGGCGACTCTAATGACACACTTCTACATAGTGTTCTACATTGACTAACTATCGTTTTGCAATACAAATAATTGCAAGAGTAAATGGTACCATTTGTTAACTTTGGTCAGCATTTTCCTTGTTCTCCTACTGAAGATTTCTTCAAGAAAGAATCTTGTTGCAAATATTTTCAAATTGTTACACGTAAATCATTCCAAAATTAATATTTAATAAGGCGTGAAAGACAACTACTTTAGCTTCCATTTTCATCATATGCACTGTCAAAACATCAATGACCAATGGGCGCGATCTTTGGCCACGGAATATCATGAAGTTACGTGACCATGTATGCAAGACAAGACACGTCTGAATTTCGAAATGATAGAAAAGATTTGTGGTTAAGGATGAGGATTATGGTGGTTTGTTGCTTTCTGAGCTTTAATGAAGTTAGTGCTGTAGATGTCACCGGGACTGGTGATGAAACGTCCAAGAAAAAACATCAAAGCTCAAATAGCACTAAACCACCAACAGATGTGAATTTTTTTTGTGTTAGCATTGCTTAAAAGATTACTGTTCAATGATCGATAAATTTATTCCGATGATCATATTTTGAAAATGAAACGCCTGTTAGGTGATGTGTGAGGAATGCAAGTGAAAAGTACCAGTACAGCACAATAACTGATGCAGGCTCTTTCTTATAAACCTTAATGATTTGAAATTAATGTTGTTTTCGAGGCTCGAATTATAACCCAGCTTAATTCTAATTTTTTCTGTTAGGATTCAGTGGAAGTACATATTTGTTACTATTCGTTATCTAAACAGACCAGTATCAGGCCTTCTAAGTCAGAAAATCACTTTCTGCTTTATTATTGGAGGAAGGAACTAAATTAAAACAAGAATACTGTGAAATGACTTTAAAGGCCACTCTAGCAGCTACTATAGTAACCAATCAACCTGATCTATTTTATGAAAATCTGCCTTTCCAGCAGAAATAAAGAAACTTAACTGGTTTTTGCTGTCGCTAGGGTGGCCACTAAAGTCGTCTAGTGCAGCAACAACTCTAAATTCCAATTCTCACCAGGTTTTCTTATAATCCTGATAAAATGTAGAACAATTTCATTGTTTTTTGTAGAGTAAAAACAATTCACAATATTGTGGTGACGTTTGTTCATTTTATCTTGTTTGGTTTGGATCTTTGTCGCAAGTGTACTTTGCGTAAATATTAATATAGAGCTGTCTAAATTTCAACAGTTGGAAAAGTTGAACTCATATTCAGTATTAAATAAAAGGGATTATGACGTAAAAAACGTCAGGTGAGTTTGAAGTTGATTCTTTTGAAAAAAACACATTCACTATTGAATTCAATTTTTAATAGTGGAAATACTGAAGAACCTCCTATCCAGATGTCAAAGTTTTACACAATTTGTTCAATAAGACATAACTGAGTGATTTCGCTGTGAATTTATGTCGAGAATCATAGCTGTCTGACTATAACACTACTGTTTGCATCAGGATCACAGGATTAAAAATAAACAATATCAAAGACTGACTAAAATATGTAGCTGCAAACCATTCGACTCAACCGGAAGTGCTGACTGTAGAGATCAACATTTGAACATAAGATGGTCAATTAACTTTTTAAAATGTATGTTTATCAACTTTATTTTCATGTTAACACATTTTAGTAACTTGAGCTATCAAGTCCTTCCTTGAAATGACCAGTTGCCAAGGTGGAATGTTTATGTGTAGGGCTAAAAACAAGTGTCTGAACCACTTTAGATTACCCAGTTAACATCTTGATAGAGTGATAAGTTTACAGAAACATCCAAAGTTATTGCAACACAGTTATTTCCATCATGAAATATTAATTATCATGGTCACTGGAATTCAGAAAAAGATGAAACTTTGATTAGAGACAAAAATTCGGCAAATGTAAAACTCTGTAAATTATTCGTATGACAGATGAGAGGAATCTTCTGAAAGGCATCATTCAACTGATTGGTATAGCTGGACGGCGTCACTGGAACTTCTTCAGTTTCCCTCAAACCTTCGTTGTTCTCTTTGTTGTAGATTTCATACAAATGCAGGGGCTTTAGCTATTCATGGACTAAAGCTGCATCCTTCTGTGCAAAATGAGTATGTGCAGTCACTATTTCTACAGTAACCATACCCCTCCAACCCCCCAAGTTCTATATTTGTATTAAATTATTCTTTGTCTTTCACTTGTCGCTAACTTTTTTTTATCACTATTGCTTTGGATTTGAATAGTCTCCAGTATTATCTCACCTAATCGTCTTAATCCTTACAGAAAACATTACTTACATATTATTCAAACTTACTGATATAAGTACATACTATTCTGTCAGTTTGTTTACCACCTCCATCAATTTAACTCTCCTTTCTGAGTCTTATAAACTCTATGAACGATTCCATGCCTTACATAATCTACGCTGCTATCATTCACATCTCAGCTGTTATTATAACTACTTTTTATTATTATAATTATTTCCGTTGCCTAAATTTCCACACAGAATATTATTTTCAAATACTTTATACGTGTTAATGTACGGGTTGCGAATAAATTCTTTGAAAACAGTCTCTTGACTAAGTATCGTGTACCTAATGTCACACGAGAATTATTGAAGAGCTGATTGTTTTACTCTTCTCCAACCATCACTGATGCAATCGCTTTTGAAGCATAATTTGCCATCTACTAACCAGTCTTATTTATATAAAGTTATGTCCTTGAAATTATATCATATCACCAAAAAATTATCAATACAAGGCAGCTGACAAAGGACCACGTTTTCGTAACAATCCACATGAATATGTGGTCCGCTTTCTAATCAAATCGTAACTAACCATAACGCTGTGAGCTAACTAGTAATTCTAGCAATACCTTCAAGATTTAACGCTGGTACGCGCAAATAGGTGCTTGACCATATGGCAAGGAGTACATTCAGAATGTCAGATTGATCAAAAATTATTGGCTGCATCTTAGGACTCATCGAACATACATATATCTAAGTTCTGTTCTGCACTGACATTATTTCATATTAATTGTTCCTATGTCGACAACTAATACAGCTTTGATTTATCTGGTGCTTGACAAAGGTTGTTTTTCAGATTTCTAATGCCTTCGCTGGTGTAAGTAACACAGTACTGCGGTGAGATGTATTTTGATATTAGGAAATAATTGTTGTGAGTATTCCAGTTCTCTAGGAATCTATGTTTATTTCAGTTACTTGGTTATAAAGTCTCTGACGCAATCAATGAGGGACACAAGTTCGAATTTCTAAGCATTTCCAAGCGCTATGAGAAAGTATTTATCACGAGATTTACAAACTCTTTTATTCATTGCAGTAGCTTAGATTGCTTTCTTGATTCTTTATGTAAGAAAAACTTATTTTTTGTTGATACCGTTTCGTAATGTTGTTTAAGAATTCTTGGAACTTTATAGTGACCAAACTGGTTACAGTAAAGATGATAACTTACCTATGGATTTATTATGCCAGAAACGATTTTACTTTTGAAACAGGAATAGTGTACCGCTTAGTTTTTTAGAATGTTAATCTCAAAAAAATGAAGTAGTCAACTGGGAGTTTCTGAAACACCTAAAATGCACCATGGTATAAAGCCATGTTGGTATTAAGAGTCATATTAATATGTGTACAATTAAGAGACATTTGCGCGTTATTTTCATTCTTTTGATACTACACGTACTGAAATGCAAAAGCATAATAGATGAACCACTGTGAGTCGCTTAATGATTTCCATTATAGCGTAAACGACATGTTTCTTCTCCGATTTTCTGTTGATATGGGTCATGACACGCTTGAAGCCGGCTGCTTACAAATTACTGGCTCAGCACACCATTATGTGAGGTATGTAACTTAAAACGCAAATGATAACACGATGGTTTACGATAGCATATTTTCCGTTTTTGGCAGCTCAACCATGCCAGACTGTTTGAAAAAGCTTGATATATTGCGCGTCATTCTTCGCAAAATGTACTAAACCGCTAAGTTCACTTTTCACGTTGAAAATGCTCGTCAAATAAACTGTAAAAACCGCTCTTCTGACGAAAAGTAATGATATTTTTTTAATTTCTAAGCTTTTTAGCAGTTCACTGCATCACTTCTGCAGCCAAGTTCTGCGAAAATGCTAGAAATAAGTTATTTTTACTACTATGAGATTCAGTCTGCAAAACGGAAGTTAATGGCTCCAATAAATACTATTTCCATTCTCTTATTGTAAAGCTGCAGGTGTTCACATTTCCATAAAGAACTCAGTCTCCTAAATCTCTCAGATACCTTTCGCCCACTGACTAATTTTTTTAGACATTTTATATTTTTCTTTGAAATAAAACAGAACTATCTAGTTGTTAATAGTTGTAGATGAATATCTGTTTGTTTGAAATCAGGTGAACAATGAATTCTTTGGAACTCTGAATATTTGGTAGGCTATTCAATTTCAAGGCAGTTGCAGTCTACTTGGAAGTTATAAACTGTTTTACCTATTAAATAGGGTAGACTGAGGATATTTTGTCTAGTTTTTATGTTTGCGTACTTTTTTCCTTGCTAATTAAATTGCAGAAATATTTTTAGTCCTCAAAAAAGAGAGTATCGTGAACTGAATCACTAGTAACATTCTATGGAATAGTTTGAAATCAGATCGACACAAACAACTACAAAGTAATTCTATGAAAACTATGATGATTCGGTATGGTATGGTTTTATAGTAGATGAAATTAAGATACAGGAAAAGAATAACATGCTCCTTAAGATTTGTCACCAAATTTTAATTGAGCGATTCATTCCAATTAAAAAAGGAACAACCGAGAATTCCAGGATTTATGAAAAGTCTTCATCTGTTTAACATTAATTAGTTATTGTGTTCTCAGCAGCTGCGCGAATAACCCCTTGTGTTCACCTAAACACTGCATGTCTAATCGACATCATTAGAGTATATTTAGGTAATTTTAACATGCAAATTAAAATGAATACAAAGCACATGCTATAAATTCTACCAGTAATCTGCTAAGGATGATAATTATTTTTGTACTGGGATAAAAATAGTCAAAAATTCACTAATACACAGAGCAGCTTACATACATATAAATAAATCAGCAACCACTCTAAAGTCGGTGATTATTTCTGCAGACATCATTATGGAGATGCCTACCGACTGAGATAATCAGTCTTCTGAGCATCATATCGACAAATCGTTCACTAGTTAAGTATGATAAAAGGTGGGGTTCGTCTTCGTTATCCACTCGGTTCTTGAGAAAAAATCTACTGTGACCTGTTTAAAAACGCACGTTCCACGCTAATACATACGAGCAGTAACCGGAGGTTTTCAGTGGTTATTTTATCTTTTAAAGGTTTGAGTGTGTTTCGCAAAACTAATTTAATTGTATTCATTCAGTTCCATAAAAATTTCTTGCTCTGAATTTTCATGTTCATTAATCCGAGTTTCATTCCCTTCACATTAAATATTTTAAAGTGTTTCCAACTGATTTTCTCACTGCTGCGTCATCTTACATATTATTGAATTTTTCTGGTTTGACTAGAATAAGAAACGTGTTCCAGCTGCCTCGTCATCAGAACAGAACCTATTCCTTCTCCTTCTCTTCGTTTACGTCCAGATCTTTTTAGCATACAGTGGGTATAGTTTACATGCTCACGAATTATTTTTAGTGGCTGATTGTTGAAATCCTTCTGATGCCTATTCATTTCTAAACATAGCCATCTACATTTCATAAAGCTATTTCAAGAAAGATAAGAAAAAGAGTTCCAAACAGTAGGTTGTCAATATTATTAGGTCAAATAGCAAAATAACTGCAGTTCTTCGGTTTGTTATAAAATATATATTAGCCATATTACTAAGTGAGAAAAGCGGAAAAATGTGAACCATCACACGCCAACTCAGTGACTGAACACTGATCCCTGACGGTCTTATGCTAAATTCTAATAAGGCCATAGATACACGCTGAGGAACCTTAAAATATGAGAAAAACCACTGGGAAGAAACACAATTTTCAACGATTCTTCTGATTGTTTTGGTCTGTGATTAGATTCGATTAACAGATGAAGTTCAAAAGACTCCCAATACTGAGGCTGACATAAATTCCTGATCAAACAGTTTCTTTTCAATAATAACGCAAACAGATTTGTATAGGGTAGCAACAGGTTCCGCAATTAGACCCCTATTTTTCGGTCTGTATCTGTCAAAGTTGGAAAATAGTACATTTAAGCTATATCAAAATTTAGCAGATATTTATTGCGGATATATGGGAAACATGTTTGTTATTTCCTATCAGAAGAAAAGGGAGAATGAATAACTAATGAATTTCAAACAATCACATCCACAGATAACTGGATCTGAAGAGTGAGAAAGAAATCCTTTTCTCAAATGCTAGTGCTAACTAGGTAGGAATTTAGAAAGAGCACAACCGCAAACTTCTTGAGAGTGAAAAGTAAAGACACTTTTATAGTTTCATTCCACTATGGCAGAATGGAAATGAGTTCAGTGTTTGTTTGATAGGATGAGAAGCATTTCTTTTAATGCTTTCATGGATAAAGAGTCAGAGGATTTGATAGCCACATTCAAGCACCATCCCAACAAGACTCGAATCCGGAACTTTTCTCTTTAAAAGCTACAGCATTATCCACTAGACCACCGAGTTACGATATCCACCTTTTGTGCTACAGGTGTGGTTTAAATGATGTTAATTTTATTATCCTGTCGTTGACTGGACCGAATTTCAGCATACGGGATCTTACGTGGATTTCTGGATATTGTCTTTCGTTCCATTTTTTAATAATGATGGATAGTGGCACCAGCGGAATCGTTGACGCGCATTCCGACCTACTTGGGAATCATCAGCTGGATGCACTTGCTTTTGAGTGAGCAATATCGTTCCCAGTAAGACTCGAACTTTGAAACTTTCGTGTCAAAGGCCAGAGCGTTATCCGCTAGGCCAACGTGTTACGGCTGCTACTTCGTGTAACTTGGTGGCCTAGTGGATAACGCCATGGCCTTTGAAGTGAACGGTCCTGAGTCCGAGTCTTGGTGGGAACAACGTTGCTCACAGAGAGGCAGGCCCATCCGGCTGACGAGTCTGAAATAAGATGAAACGCGCATCCCGGATTAAGCTACTAGCCACTATTTATCATTATTGTCTACCGATATTTCTAGTAAAAGGAGCGATAAAGAAGATTTGAAGTCTTATCCAGTCCTACTTAATTGACACCGGTCACAATGTTGACGTCAGATCTACTTTTTTATTCATCTTCAACATTTCAAGTTGAATGCCACTAGCAATTCGATTTCACTTTCTTGAAGTTGCTGAAGCTATTGCAATAAAAACAACGTAGTCTGAGCTCTATGCACGAAACGTTCTCATTCATTCACATGTGCTTCCATGCCTATCCAAAAAGATAAACAATGAGTAGACTAGCTTTTACATATGCCACATTATTCTAAACTAGCGTTTTTTTATTTCTGGTTCACATTTTAATACTTTTGTGTCCCATTTTTTATTCCACCTAGTATTTAATAGTCACTCACTTCCTGTTATGAATTTTTTCGTCTTATGCAACTATAACTGATAATCCGTATTCTTAATTGTCTTTTATCCATTGTTTACTCAAAATCCCGTATAATAAATAGTTTAATCCGAAAATTAGCTGAATGTACAGTTATATGCCTAAAGAATTCAATTTTATGTAAACCCTTAGCATTCTTATGTTACTAGACTTAAACTATTGTATTCAAAGTAAAAACCCAATGTGACTTCAACGAAGTTAGGTACTTGCTCAAGTTCGACCCCTTTAAACAGCGTTATCAGTCTTCTTGTTAGAGGTTGACAGTTTTTGAACTACTTTGGTTTCGCACGCCAGTTGTTGGCGTTGGTTCAGACTTCTGTCTTTAACCTTCAGAAACCGATGTTGTCTTGAAGATAAGTAAATCGATAAATGGTTAAAACATGATATCCTCATAATGAACTTTGGGCTAACCGGTCTATTGATCACATTTCTTTTGTAGAATATAAGTAAATCTGGGCCAAAGAAAGAAAATTGGAATATATGAAGTTCTGCTTAGCTTACACTTTAGAAAAAATAAAAACTATGAATACTTAAACAGAGACAGATACATTAACTAAAGAAACAATAAAGGTCACCAGTATCTTCACTGAGATGTTTCGAAAGATTTCAAACCATTTATTCACATGTCTTATAAACTGTTACTCAAAATCACTCCTATGAGAAAATAAATTATCTTCAAGGTCGGTGATCGGAGCAGGAGAATGAAAACTCAATTAACCAATCAAAGAACGAAGAAGAGCTCAACAACTGCAAAAGTTAACAACAAATCACAAGTTATTTTCATAAGTATAAATATTTAGTGAGTAAGAATTTTGAGATTCTTCAGTCGTATATTGAGAAACTGACGAGATTTTCCAGCTGAAAGTTAAAATAAAAGAAGGAGAAAAATAATAAGCGATTCAGTATAAGTATAGATATTCCTAACACACTATTCTTAAAGAACATCTTCAGATTAGTAAAGGAGAAAAAAAATCATGTTTCTCTGTGTTTACAGCCAGATTTCATCTAGTTGGAACGTAAAACAGATGAGCTACATGAGTTTACTACTCATACTACTGATAAAATCAGTTATAATACAGTCCGGTTCATTAATGATAAGTGCTAATGAAACAACGAACAATTTAAATGTACAAGATGAACAGCAAAGAGCTCAAGCATTAGCCAAACTAATGTCCCTATTCTACACAAGTGATGCATTCAATAAGTATATGGAAAATCTGGACGCGTATTACATGCTTAGAGGAAGACCCAGGTAATGCATTTGTTGTGCGTATTGTTGAATATCTTTTTGCTGTTTTAATGGTGTAGAGAGGTGAATAATATCTTCATAGTCAATACTATTGTTGTTATTATTTCCACCATGGTTTTTTGTATTTATTTTATGTGCAGGTGTGATTTCGTTTTTCAATATATGTTAATTTGTTTCAAAGTGCGGTGGGTAGACAAAAAGGTCAAGTTAGAATCTCGAACATAAGAAGACATCAGTTCTAGTTGTTACATCCAGCTATATCAACAGACAGAGACAAAGTGATTAAGGGTAGAATGATGCGGAAATTGAAGGAATGATGACTCCAGCAAACACTGAAGCTTAATCAGAATCTTCAAAAGTATGAAGTCGATCAGGTATGGGTGCGTATTAATTAGGCCCAGAATTTCTCATTAAGGAAATAGTTGTATACGCTAAGGTAATATATCTCTCAATGAAACCACTCAAGACACAGTTTTACCACTTTCAACGCTCATAAGTTATGGCTCTTATCATCTAATCCATTCATAAGTTATAGAGCTCAATCTATCTAGTAGCCCGTAATACCAGGATCTGATAACTTTCAAGCTCCAAGCATGAATATAGTTGGATGACAAGTAACTGGAAGCTTGCTATAGTAGTTAGTTGTTAAATGAGATGAAGTTCCACTAAGTTTGTTAAATGCTGATTTAATAAACTGAATTTTTATTTGCACATTCAAAATTTGAGCATAAAAGTTAACCTCATATATACATATATATGTCTGTGAACATGACAGTATTCAGTAAAGGGTGATAGAGAGATACTCCACGAAATAAACCCTTTCCTGATGCAGTGTGCTCGTTTAACATTCTTATAAATGAAATGCTAACGGCGTTTTGAGATTTCAGACTATGAATCTTTTAAGCATGTCTAACAATTTTATGGAATTAAAATCACTAAGATATACTGAAGTTTGAAGAACTTGCGTCCTAGGTGCATATTTACCCCGTCGATGGTGCAACAGAGGGTTTTCAAAAGGAGGTAACACTTAGTTAATTCAAAACTGTTTATGCTGATGTGATGTTCAATTCAAATAAAATGTTTCTAAATGGGGGGAAAACCACAAGTTTTTATGCTGTACAACGTTTTTTTAAGTAAATCATGCTCTTAATCGTTATTTCCAATAATTTACTAACCATTCTAGTTTACTAAGGGTATTTATCATAACTACTTCATCACTCTAACCAGTGCTGAGATTTTTATATGAAATGACATACCAATCTAAAAGACTATTTCTTAACTGAAACACGAAGAAAGTCTAGTTCTTCCAAAATGCTTATAGCAGACTTTGCAGGAGAGGCAAATGCTGGGATTTTGTAAGTCTTTAAAATAAGACTTCAAAGTTATACATCAGAACGCATCATATTTGCTTGTTGACTTTTTATTATCACAAATCAATCTCTGCAACATTTCTAGACTAGTGTAGTGTTTTTAGTTCTACAGCACGTGCAAAAGTATGTGAAATCCACAACTAAGTTGATATTGGTTCATTAGCGCACACTATGATATGAAGAGGATTCATTTTTCTTAATAAGATTACTTACACAACTTCAAAAGTCGTTATAATGTGATATGTTTGTTGTGCACCAGGCGTTCAAAAAGTGTCATGCAGTTAACAAGGATTTACTAGTTTAAGTACTGGGAATAATCCAGAGACTTTGAAATTCCAGACTGTGAAACCAAATGTTTGAGCATAGTTGCCGTTAAAATATTAACCCTAGTATTGTTTATAGTCCTAGAAGTGGTGATGCATACAAAAAATTGAGTGTTTTTCTGTTACTGTTGGCCCTTCTTTCGGCTTATTAATTGCTGTAGGTAAAATGACTACTATACACAACCCTACTTCACATCATAAACAAGCTCCGGAACCTTCATTTATGGTCATTTTTGTCAGTTTTCGAAGGTAACTTAGACATTTTTATAGATACTTAGTAAGCCTGGCCATGAAGTGCATTCCTTTCCTTATGAAACCCTGATGTAATTTATCTGTCACTAAAGCTGAAGAATTCAATATCTAAACTATGTTTTCGGCAAGTCAATTACGTAAAAAGGAACTGTAAGTCACTTCAATGAATGAATTCCTGAGCTTTCGCGCTGTAAAATGAAGCAATTTAGTACATTATTTCAATTAATCCTAAAACAATAATGGACTTTCACCTTTTTTACTCCAGCTATCTTTTTCACACATGAAGTCTGTAGGTAGTTTAACTTGAAGTTAAGCAGTTTGGAATGAGTAACTTCGCAAATTATGCAGGTCAATGAGGCTTAGTGTTTAAAAACAAGTAATATACTTCTGTGTGATCGTATTACACTGAGTTAATTTTATCGCATACTTTTTTGAAAGTGTATTTTTCACGTGAGCACATACATGAAATTTCCTCATCTCATGAGTTCATTTTGAGCAAGAGAGAAGAAGAGGGTAGTGTTATCGAAAATTCGTATGAGACAATCTAATCAATACATCTATTGCTCACCAACTGTTCAATTTAAAAACTAAGTTTCCAAACACAGTGATAGGCAATGTTGGCTTACAAGACAAATAATTCCTAGGTTGTACTGAAAACAGGTAACTAATAGTGTGTCGTATCTAGTGCCAGATTTATTGAGTGATTAATTTATCAAAAATATAGATTTACCAGATACTTTTTTAGCTAATTAGTTAAACTGTTTTCCAATGAGTCATTCTTGTGACATGCTTACAAGCTCCAATAATCAATTTAAAAAATTATAAAGTTGAGTACTATACGCCTTACTGCAGCAATCATGAAGAAATAAGTCTAGGTAACAAAATCATTTGATTGTATTCAGTGGTAGGAACGCGGTTTCTTCTGCAATTCTGATTCGTTGCGTTCTCTCTGAAAGGTAAGATGACTGACTGAGTTATTAAGTAAATGCCACCTAACATTCACAAGTGACATGACTTTTATTATCGATAAACATGTTTCAATCTGTTGAAGGCACGTTGGTCACTCGTTGACTTCAAGTGTAAGCCGTTTCTTCCCAGAAAAGATGCTTTACTACCTGATGGCCCTTTTATTTTTTCTTTACAGTGAAAAAATCTAACTCCACCAAATATTATGGGTAATCGCAACAGCGTTTAGTAAAACTATACTGCAAAATATTTGAGTTTTCTTTATGAGGGAAATTCATTGATGAACCTGATGTAAAGTCTCAAAATTCCAGTCTCAAATTTACAGTGTATACTATCGACTGTCAGAAGAAGCTGCAAGTCATTCCAATCAATCAGTGGTGTTCTCTATTTAGAAGAATGTAATCTGAATGAAAGCCTGGATTATCATTGACAAACCAGCTTTTAAAGCAAAAGAAAGGTCTATATTTTTATAACACCTGAACTCTGAAGAACTCTTTATGTGGATAGGTAATACAAAGCAACCACTAATAGTAGACATGCTCGGTTTAGAACTACTCACTTGTCAGTAGCGAACATCGTGCAACTTTCATATTAACCACTTTGACGCTGTTTTTGTGTTGAGTAGATCTTACATGATGGTCTAATTATTCTGGTTTCCTTAACAAGGAACAATGAATTTTCACATTCAGTTTTACCTCCTTAACTTATTGTTCTGAATTGATACTGTGAATTTTGCAATAACCGTTTCTTATCCTATATATTCATGCTTCGTTAAAAATAGTAATGATTCTACTCAGCCACTCCATAAACATGACATTTGTTGTGAAACCTCTAAGGATTTCTCCGTCATAGAATATGCCATGCACTACTATTATTGGTTTTAGACTTACCACTTTTGACTTTAATTTACTCCCCAAATATGCTAGCTCTCCATCTTTGTGCTGATATAATCATCCAACCTGGCAACGAAATGACCAAAAACAACTTTCAAAGCTTGAAGAACAATAAAAAAATTAACAGGCTGGATTACAGAATTAATAAATAAATGAAACCGACCTAATTTTCAGGTCTTCAGTTGACTAAGTTAGATAACACGTACTTCAGTGCATTACATTGAAGTGATAGATCTTAATAACTGGCCAATAGAGTTTCTTGTAAATGTTCATGCTTTTTGATACTCCTTTTCAAGCATTTCAGGTTAGAAAAAGGTGCACATTTTCACAAAACATAAGAATAAACTTAGAGTATTTTCACATTCATGTGTGGATGATGAGACTTATAAATTCACACATCGTATCCTATTTCCTAACCTCCAACAGGATACGATAATCTTGGCCAAATATAACTTTAGTCACAGCAGAAAGTCTCGCTAGCTGTAATACAGCTGGATCTGTAATGAAATTCCTTTTTTAAATGAGTCAACAAAGTATGTAGCCATATTTGGATCATAGTCAAATTTTCAAAATTTGCTTCTTAATTTCTGACTCATAACTTTTGCCGGTAGAAAGATGATACCGACATATCGTTGAGGGTGGTTTAGGTTGGAAGTTGCACAGGTTACAGTTATCAGTGTATAACCACCCTAATAGGATGGTGCAATAGTGGGGTTATTTGTCTGTCTCTACAAAGTAAGCACAAGCACGTTTTCATAACTCTGAAGTAAAGCTGAAGACTATCTAAATACTGTATAAAAAAATAAATTCGTAGTATTTATACTACTACTTAAGAAAAAACCCCTACAGATTACCACAATGAGCATTTTAATGAAAAGGATTGTACTAAAAGCAAGAGAATCAAACCAACAGGTTCATTTACTATATCTATCATTTATTTTATAGAGCGTGCTTATTGCTATACAAGTTACTATTTAAAAAGTGCTAGGCAAAAATATTAATGTTTGATGTACTCAGGTGACAAAATTTGTAGGTCTGCTATGTGAAGAATTACGAAGAAAGCATCATTATATTATAGCAGTGATCACGAACTTCATTTTATCAAGTAAAAAAACTATTCCATTTCACGTATTTTAACTTGAGAGTAGATCTTAATGCCAGAGAAAGAATCTATGGTTCATTACTCAATAAAAGCTTCACAGTTTGCCTAAATTGAAAGCCTTTGTAGTGTGATAGCTTTTGTGCTTCGATATAATTTCCCTCAGATGCTTTAAAACTTGAAATAGGATGCATCCATATAAAAAATATAATTTAGAAAAGTGTGATATATAAGATGGCATGAAATTGTAGAGATATAGAAAATAACTGAGTAAGAGTATCATCAATATCTTGAAAGATATTTGAATTTTTTAAATAATGCATGCAATGACCGGTAAGAAATTCCTATAAATGACAAAGAATGTCATCGTCTGAGTGTAACAGAGGAAAATACTCTAGAGCCTATTTTCTTCTGACCGTTTATTTTAGTAAACAGCGTTTACAATTTTACGCACAAAATGCCACTCATCATAGTACGTTAGTTCTTTGAATACTTTCACTGAAGCTACCATCCTTTTGAAATTCCTCAGTGATAGAAACACAATTAGGCTGAGGGTACTAGCGTAGCAAGTCCGGTAAAACTGCAAAGCATTGATTCAAAGGAACGAGAATCTATCAATGTTAAGGTACGATTTTCAATAGGTAACAAATGGTAAATAGATAGTGTTCGAAAACTTAACCTTGATCATCGTGTTTGCATACAGCCAGTGTGTGTTGACATCAGAGCTTACAATAATTCACCAAGTGTTGTGCAAAACAGATTTGTTTACCTTATTTTTCTTCTTTTGAATCAAAGTATTTCTGTTCAAGAATGTCTAAGCAGTACTGTCTATGCATTTGAATAACCCACACTTTCAGTTGAGTTGAAGGTGCTGTTATGAGTGTCGAAATTGGAGCAGAGAAAATTTTTACATTGATCAAGTAAAACTGAAAACAGATGACAAGTTACACTCCTTATATGTATGAAAGATAGGTAATAAGGTAGAAATTATTAAATAATTTGTGTTTTGTCTGGTGTTTTCCATTCCCCAGAATTGTCTCAAACATCTGCGCCGAATTGCTTCATAATGTGAATGCAGCCTACTTCTAAGATCACCTCTTAAACGAATGTGACGCATGCTGACTTTCGCTAAAGATATATACCTCTGAAGTAGTTTATCAATCAAATGTAATTTGCTGATAACAAGGCTAGTCATCACTTCGAAAGAGTATGTACATAAACATATGTCCCAATCAGATATTAATATAAAATTTTGCATTGCCTATGTGAACAGTTTGATTGCATATCTACGTATTCATGCTAAGGTGTTATTACTAATCATTTTTTATTCAAACTAACAGTAAGATGAATCTTAAGGATTGCTATTTCGTTTTCTAGACACTTCCAATTTCATACCAGAGGGTTTTTTGATGCAAATCCTTAAACCTTTGTGTGACTGTATTTGGGTATACTAAACTAGTTTATCTCATTGACTGAAACACTAAAATTCAAAACTCATTCGCTTGTTCTTACAGTCTACGTTTCGTAAATTACATTTCATTGAAGAAAAAAAGAATATTAAATAGATTTCTGTTACAGATTATTTTCTTATCTGTTAGTAATTATTTTGTTAAATTTTCAAACTTGGTGGGAAGCACTCATTTTATCACTGAAGTAACAATGAGTTTTTTATGCTATTTTGTATGACATTTTTGGTTCTTCCATATGTGTCTCTGTGAACGAAATTAGTTCACACAAAGTTTCCAGAGATGATGTCAGTCAATTCAGTTATTTATTGAATACTGCTGATAACAATAGCGATTCAGATATATTTAGAATGACAGATGTTTTGTCAAATAAAATGATTTTTGAGCAAAAATAGTTTCCACTGATGAAATGGCTCAAATAAAGAAGGCTTAAAATTTGGGTGTCTTGAAGCTATGTGAGGTGAAACGTTTTCAGACATTCTAACTACAATCTTTGATAGAACGTCTAAAATGCTTTTAAATACTTACATGAATCCACCGCCTCTGATCCTTGTAAAGTGATTTCTTCTAAGTAAAATAATCTAAACGATTGATTAGATAAACTGAAGTAGTTGAATAAATTTTCACGCAAACATTATTGTATCCCATTCTACTTTAATAGACGTGCTCATATAAGTTTGGTGGTTAAAGGTAATTGGCATTTTTTGTTTGATAAGGGTCATCGTTTAGCTGTACCTGTGACCTTATGCAAACTAAAGCGTACCTAGGGAACTATTACTTTGTCAGTAAGTACTGAGTTAAGTACGCATGGAGTGACCAATTCACTCGCTACAACAATTAGAAGTTAGGTCTAAGAAAATCTGTTTCATTTATGAAGAATGCGGTTTGGATGATATTTGAAGTTAAATAAAGTTGCCTACATATTTTTAGAAAACTATTTTGTTTCACTAGTTACTATCAATAAAGCATTGAGTCCAAATGGAAATTAAGGTAATTTTGAGAATGAAAATACAGTGCATGAAGTAGAATGAATATTTTCCCCTTTTTATTTTTCCACCAAAAAACTGATGGTTAACAAAAAACTCCTATCGAAATAGGTTCACTTATCTTTAGAAATTCACCTTAAAATTACTGAATCATATGTTGAAAAACTTAACTTGCCCAAGGGAAACAATTATAAGCTGGAAGGAAATTGTCTTACCTCCGCTGGTATACCATAAGTTTTTTTCAGAAAAATTGCTGTAAAATGCTGTAAATGCTGTAAAACCTGAATTATTTCATGCTTTTTTACTATAACTAGATGGCTATATAATGACAAATTCGTCTCCCTTAAATCCAATTATTTCCATAACCATCTTATTAGTGACTGAAGATCATTAATTATTGTATGCATTTTTCAGAAACATGTGATCGTATGAATACCTGTAGAATTGAAAACCTTGTCTTTAGAAGACTGGTAGCAAAAATTGTTCACCTACTGTTCTGACTTTGTGGCCATTCTGTTTTACGAAGCAAGAAAAATTAAATGATCCCTCACTGTAACGAAAACAACATGCTGCCACATTTGAAGAACTGGGAGAATACTTCACATGATACTACTTTCCTCATCCTAGACAGTTTTCATTTTGCCAGGATTATGTATAAATTTGTCTGAAAAGTGTAGTAAAACTTTTTCACGTTTAAAATAATTTGAGTTTAACACAGTTTTTGTGTATTGGTGTAAATGGAATAATCACCGAGATTACAGAAGTAGTTTTCATTTAAACCATTTTAGGTTGAAGCCGTTATTCAATAAGTTTTCAGGCAGGTTAGCATAAAATCCTTGACAATGGGTTTCTGAGTAGTGTGTTCATCAAATGGAGCAACACGATAATTGCATCAAATTTCCATTGACTGCCACCATCGCAGAGACTGGATTCGACTTTGAGTGGTAATTTCTTTTGAGACTAAGACAAGCAAATTATAAACACATAAAAATTATTTTCCTTCTTGTTAAGTTTATGTATGTTTTTGGAGGGATATACTTTCAAAACCAATAGATTATTTCAATCTGCAGACGGAAATTCTGTCAACTTTTTACTTTTTTTGACTTCGCCCATTTGTCAACTAATCTACTTTACCTAAGGTTGTAATTCCTGAAGATATATTTATAAGGAGACATCGTATATATGATCCAAAAATCACAGTCATTGCTTAGCTAATGTGCTAATATGTGGTGCTCTGTCAGATCAGCCTATCCGTCAACACTATCGTACATGCTAACAGTACTTACCGCTTCTGAGTAATGAAGTTATAACTGGGGGTACAGCAAAAATCTCGATATGGACATCAGGCAGCTAGATAATTTCCTGTAACAAACACTTTTTCAGTAATGTTATACAACCGAAATTTTACCATCTTTTCGCTGTAGGCTAATCATAATTCCCCTTAAAATTTGGTTGTTCCTAATACAATAACATAGTTTCTGATAAAGGTGGATATAATAACCGTTTCCTGCAATCAGAAGATAATTTCAACCTTAAATACTGTTAACTGAACTCTGAACAAAATATTTGCATGGCTTCTTTCTGTTGGCATGACACAGTGGCAAAAATTTATTATTATTATTTGTCACATAGGTTCCTAGTGGAAAATAGGGATTCAATAGCACGTCGCCTTTTCACTGTCTTCTCTTCGTATTTTGAACCCAGCTCTATGACTGTCAACAACTTTTACTGACTTCAGTGACATTAGAGTTGAAAATCTGGATGTTGTTCACGCTTCATGCTGATGCAGTGCAGTGCAGTGCAATAGATCTCCACACTCATTGGTCAGACTAATGAAAGCCTGTCTTGCTTTTCCGATCCCGGCTTTGAAGTCCTCACCTATGCCTCCTGTAGTTGAAACGATGCTTCCCTGAATAGGTAGATGAAACAGACTACTTCCGTTAGGTTCCACCAGTTGATGGTGATCGGTGCTTATTGTTGTTGCTGTTCTTGTTGGTTAGGTATATTCATCACCTCTGTCTTCTCTACGTTCATCTGAAGGAGGTCCCATCTTCCTTTCTTGAAGTGGTCAGCCCATCAATCCCTTTGTTTCTCCTCTTTGCTAACTAGGTTTCCTTCATTATCTTTCACTGGTTTCATCTCTGTCGATCTCTCCCCTCCCAGATAGTAACCCGGTTATTTGATATAGTGTTGTCACATCTCTGTCTCTCCTACCAGCAGCCTGTTCTGATTCACTTGCAAGCGTGTCATACAGATGTCTTTTGTCTTTCCGCACACTCTTCTTCACTTCGTTGACCAGTGTAGTGTTTTAGAGGTTGTGTTCACTTCCTCTTCTCATCGTCTATCCATGCGCTGTACTGCACTGCTCTGCTCTGCTCTGCTTCATCTTCTGCTTCACCACCTCCCTCTTCCTCATCTATCAGATTCCACGTGTACCCTTGACATCCATTCCTTTCTTCTTTCTTATTAACACGGTTATGCAGGTTTACTTCCACACAGCTTTCAAAGAGTTCCAGTGGTCCTCCACACAGCTTTCCTCTGGGATGTTGCTCAATGTCTCCCACTTTTTCCTGATGGCTGGTTGACGTGAAGATGCCCTTTGTGGTTTCGTCCCTCAGTCTCTGTTTGGTGTGTTCAACTTGAACTGTGGTCTATCACCAACTTCTATGAGGGCTTTCAACTTGATTTTGAAAGCAGGTTGCTTGCACCAAATGGTGAGTGGTGTGAACCACCTACATCTGCTCCCCTTCTTCATCTGATCTTGTGTCCAGTCGGCTGGCTGCGTCTCCATCTCCACTTTCTTCACGTTGAAATGAAGTCGATCTGATTTTCAGTGTAGTGTGTCCTGGTGTCTGGTGAAATCAAATCCATGTCGCTGCCTTGTCAATATCCAATTACCAAATCGTTGAATGTGTAGAAAGAAGTCTGTAAACAGTTCTCCATTCTCATTCATCCGACCGAATGTGTAGAAAGAAGTCTGTAAACAGTTCTCCATTCTCATTCACCACTTAACCGAGTGCCTCTCGAACAGCATCACTTCTCTTCCTGTGTTGTCCACTCCCAGTTTGCCATTCGTATCACCCCACCCATTAGAATGAATTTCCATGTCGCCAACTGGCTTGTGGTCTTGTCCAGTACTCATTACAGTTGTCTCTACAATTCCTCCTTCTTCTTCTCTTCATCTGCATTATTTGTAGGTGTGTAGTGTGGCATTGTATGATTGTGAATTTCCTTCCTTCCTTTTGAGTTGAATCCATCTTGCTGTCATGATGCTGATCCTGCATGAGGAGATTGGTTCCCACTGCATGAGAGAGAGCCTTCGATGCTCTTCAGGAGGACATCACGACAGCCACTCGGGAACTCAGTGTGCTGTGCTCGTGGTTGTCGTCTGCGTGACAATATCAGAGTAGATTATCGACTGTCGAGTTGACAGTTGGATAGTCCACTTCCATTCCACCTGCTTATCCCTCGCAGATTCCAAGCACTTCCATGCCATACGCCAGCATTTATTTCTTTTACAATCTGGACAGCCTTGTCAGCTAGCTTCAAGCATATTGAGTACATTCCATGTCCCCATGTCTACTTTAGCTTTCATCGAGGGAAGAGAGGACACATCGGTCAACTGGCTTCCTGTAGGCTTTCACCAACCGACGTCATTTCGTCTCTCGGAATCCAGTGAGGAATAAGTACGTTTTTATTTTTATATTCTGTCTGTGCTTTGAAGTTTGTTTAGCGGTTGGATTGGTTTTCCGGGGTAGGGTTGCTAGCCGTTTGTCCAACCTTCGGTGTTTATTGGGGCTTAGAACCGGCTAGAAACTAGTGAACTAGTTGACCAGGTGAGGTTCCACTTCCATATAACGTGATGTTTTTTTCTCTGTTTAGGTATTTACTCAAGAAGCGGCCAGTGGAAATCATCCTGAAAGTGTGTAAGGGTACACGATTCTTTCAAAGGACTAATTTCTCCGATTAAAACCAATTGGAAGGAAAATATCTATGTATATTCGGTGGAAAATTTTGGTTTCTCAAGTTTCAAGGAGGCTGCTATTTGAGAGATAATTGGTCAGGGTTTTTCTTACACTCCTTTTGTCTCAGTGTCTTATAGATATTGTTAGAATTTCTATTACATTTTTTCGTTACCTTGAAGACAGTCAGCAAAAAAGAAGAATTTCAATTTCATTCCTAATCCTAAAACATCTATAGCTCACCGTCAAAGTGCTATCGTTATATAAGTGGTATCATTATTGTCCTCAAAAGAGGTCTGATTGTGTTTGGTATACTGTTTTTCAAATTCATAATATTAAGATAATTCTAATTGAGTCGTCGCTTTGCGGAGATTTATTGGTTTGAAAGTAGTTTGTATCACATATCAACAGAAAAAATAGTCATTTTTGCAAATAGATTTTATTCAAATACCTTGTTTACTCCGCATAAGTTTTCCAGGTTATGTCTTGGTAAATTAAGGTAATGAAGGTATTGACGTAAGTGATTTACTGTGTGGAACACTTAAATATAATTGTCCTATGTGTAAAACACAGAAGACGATTGCAGGGAAGAAACCTTTTTCTTTTCGACAAAATCTTTCTTTAAGCTGTAAATTCATGAACTAGTGGTAGATGAGATAGAATACTTCAGAGTAATTTCCAGTCAAAAGTCAAAATAGATTGCATGACAAAAAGACCTTACATGGCGTCTGTCAGTGTTTTAACTTCAGAAAAACAAACAAATGGTTACAAAATAAAATATAGTTCCATCATTTGAGAATTATCTAGAGTGATCTATCCTTCAAGTTGGCCATGGCAAAGAAAGAGGTTACATTCACTTCTTTTGAGCGCATAAGGGTGGTTTGAAGTTGAATCGCTAGTGCTTTGGTTTTCGGTATGTGTTTTAACCTCACTCCTTTCTAAAGGCTTCCTTGCACTTTGTAAATGTTATATATTTATTGGCTTTGGTGCTTAAGATGATAATTTTTAAACTTGTGACTCCATTAAAGAACTAATTATACTTATGATAATTAACGAAAAAATTATTCGATAACCTAATGGACAATCGATCGCTTCGCCGCACTTTTTGATATCCTTCACCTAGAGATGTCTTCAGAAGACCTGACTGGTACGCTAGTGAAGAGACTAACAGAAACTTATGCTTTAGAAATCAACACCATGTTCAGGGGATAGCACTGTTGGCTAGAGTGAAGTTAAAACGTAGTTAACTGCTGCGTATCGTAGCTCACTTAGTGAATTTCTGAACAAGTGGTCTAGAGGATACTAGTTTGAATTCTTACGCGAATCAGGTTCTCATTCCAACTGCAGTCATCATACTCGTGTAACAGAAACAGCTACTCAGTCAAGGCTATCTCAAATGTTTAGATGAGTTAAACATGTTTTACTGTCTTTTAAGTGGTAACAAAATTTAGAAATGCCAAAATTAGTCAAAATACACTTCAGTGATGGTAGTGGCTAGCAGTGTAATCCAGTACGCACGTTTCGTCCTATTTAAGACTCGACAACTGGATGTACCTGCCTCCCAGTGACTGTTGTTCCCACCAGGACTCCAGCCCGGAGTTGGCAGCTTCAAACACCAGAGCCTTATCCACTAGACTGCGAGCCACGATATCCACTTCTTGTGCGGCAGGTATAGCTTGTATTAACCCGTCATTGACTGGACCGAAATAATCGGTATCTATCGGCATAAGGGCTCATGAGCAAATGCCTCAATATTGCCTGTGTTTCAGTTATATATGTTGGTGATGGATTGGGTTCAGTCGAAGAAGGGATAATGCAAGCAACAACACTAAAAATAAATTTCTTTGCAACTCAATCCTCATCATTGCCACACAAATAAAAGTCGTTCATTTCACGATATATCAATAATTATCAACCTAATACTGAGCAGATGCGAAGATTGTTACCCTTCAATTTCATACGTATACATGCGAACAATGGTGAGTGTCTTCACCAAGAAGGCCCATTCCATTGTCCGCCTTTAAGTTTTCAGCCAAAGAAAACGGTAGAATAATTGCAACCCAATGTAAGTATCCGTTTTCCAAAGAATTGGTTGAATTCTAAAACTCTAAGCTGCGTTAATACAAATGAAGTTCTAGTTTTTTCGTCTAACCCAATTTACATTCTGTTCTTTAAGTGAACTGGATCTACTGTCTAGGTGACAGCTTCTTAACTGCATAACTGCTACTCATATATTACTTCAGATGGTATCACTAACCGAGTAGGAATTCTGTTATGCTTATAAAAATATCAGCGTCTTCAATCTCAGCAGACTCTGAAGCTCATGGCTTACGGCTTTACTTAGGTAATCGTGCTAACAGATCTCATATATTCGAACCAATTTTGTGAATGACGGTTTAAAAAAATTGGGCATTGGGCAAATGACATTCATTATTTTGACATTTTCATTTTCCAGTGTATTTTAAACTGCAAAACAAATTTGTTTTAAGTGACGTCTCGGAATTCAATCCTGATAATTTACAAAATTTATAGTTTAACCAAAATTTATAATATCCATGAAACTTGATATGCGTTTGCCTGCCTAAACGATTTTGCGTTGCCAAATTGCTTAACAAAGATGATATCGGTACATAGTGTATTATGTGTGAAAAGTGTATGAATTACAGATTGAGATTTGAATGTACACCTTTGCTGTTATTTCTTACCGTATGTTTGTTGGTTATGTATGTGGAAGTGCATTGAGACAAGATCAAATTACATTTTATTCCATCATTCCAATCTAAAAAATTTTAATTCAACCTTATTTGAAGCACTTTTACTATGAGATGGTCCTTATAATTTCTAAAGTCTTTCTTAATGATGTTGATATTGTCAAAGTTGACCTTAAGACCTGAAATTATCACATACAGAGATATGGCTCGAGTAATTTCAAGCTTTCTCATCTCTACTGGATTACTTGGGTGCCAGATGCAAGCCCTCTGGTGTTTTCTTTTCAGTTTTGATTTCTTAGGAAGCTTTGCCGATCCCTTACTGCATCCTACTCTAAGCGTTTTATTTTTAGGCACAATAAGATTCTGAATCCAGCGGGGTTCCTATCCTTTAAATGGACTAAGGCGCTGAGTAATATGTATGATGTTCTGTAGGTTAAACTGGATACTCTCATAATTTCATCTGAGGTGTGTAATCCATATGGGATGGTAGTGTTGGAGCTGATGATTAAGGAGTAGTTCTGTATTTTGTAGTTCATTTTCATTCATTGGAAAATACAAATACCTAAATAACGTTGACCTCATATATCTGAGAGATTCTTATCCAACTAGTATTCAAGCTGACTTCATGCAGATACAAATATATTCTCCGTCTAACTGATCAACATATGTATGTCATCCATTAATTTTCTTCATGCAAAGTATTAAAAAAATTATGATGATGGTTTTGCTTTTATAAATGGAGAGTAATTATGTGGAGAACAATAGTGAGTATTGGTTGCTATGATCTGTAGAATAATAGTCAGTTCTATTTTTAAGTCAGCAGTGAAAATAAATTTTGAGTAACCATGAGTTTTAAAGATCCGTTCTTTGCATTACCTTGTGCAGAGTTGTTTAAATTCAATTAATGAATTTTTTTATAGAATTTACAAATATTCATCATTTTACAATGAAGCTTCAATAATAAGTAGTTGAGTTGTATTTCAATTTGCAACTAATAGCTCTCTGTTTAACTTCATTATGTTGCTTAAGGTTAAAAGCCTTCTACTTGTTGTTAAGTGTCTAATATTTACTTCATCCGCAAATGTAAGCTCCTGGATATACAACCTGTAGGCATTTACCTTACTTTTACCGAATGCAAATGTCTAGAATTGATCCTAATTTTATAGATCAAATAAAAATTTCTAGTCCACAATTTTAATATAATAGCAAAACCTAAGCACTGTGATAGAATGCTGTTTTAAGATTAGTTGTGCAGCATCACTGCATGCCACATCAAATAAGCGAATGCAATATGGAGTCTAAGACTTCGTTCATGCAAATGTTTGCTGATTTTATAATGATAAATCTCAGCCGGCAAGATACGATTTAGAAAATCGGAATTGATATAGATAATATTAGAATCCCCAAGGATTTAACACATGTTTGTTATTACTCAGTCACTATTGTAATTTTTCTCACTATATACTTAATGAACATGTATCAACTGATTCACTAGGCAATGATTTAAAATGCCTGTTTTTTAGGCCAACTACACCCTCTTAAACTTCCACTGTTGGTAATTTGCATGGTAGCACTCATCTGCATATCTTAATTCAGTTACAGAATAATAATTTTATTGAGACGTAGATATAATACTGTCTAAACGTTAGAAAAAAGAAGCATTTAACTTCAGTTCAAACCAGGATAGGATAGTTAAAGGATCTAGATGATGCCTAGGAATGCAGCTTTTTGGCAGTCACCAATCAGATGAGGTCTTCGGCCACTTAGTCAAGTAGACTGCCTTAATCAAGTACAGAATGATAAAATTGATGTTGAGAGGTTAATCCATCAATTCAAATAAGCCTAATTTCTTGCTTTCACTCCAAAAATCTCCGGTGCAAAGAGTATGACAGTGAAATTACTGAAGACTGAAGAATGTTTAAATGAGAAAGCTGACTCTAGAACAAATTTTTCACGTCCTTAAGGATAAGTAATTATTGATATCAGAATTTTAACAAGTGTGAGCTGTATCAAATAACCTAGGGAAGTAGATGGTAATATTCTCGAAATGTTGAGCATGGAGTCTAAGAACTTAAACTGGTGATGGAATTTAAAATCGCCTTAAGTTCATTTAGTTCCTCTCATTAGAGTTTTCATTTTAAACCATCATTTCACTATCCAGACTTTACTGCATCAATTTCGGCTGGCTGGATGTCTGAAGTTACAGTCTTTAACTTTGGTTAGTGATGGTAGAGATATTCAGCCCGTTGTTCGTTTTTAAGGATACTACTGTGATATAAACCGAAGTAGCTTCTCTTGCATAAACTGACGTCTTATGCCCACTTATCACACTATTGTTTTATACTGACCGGATCAATCTTCATTTCTTCCTAAGTGTTAAGCAACTTTTAGCTATGTATAGCATATAGAAACTTTCAGTAAGTGATATGTAGAGTCTTTCTGATAACCAAAATTCGACCAGAAAGCATGTAGAGCAATGGCATCGACACAAAAATATCCATGTTATGCAGTCATACTTGGTTATATTCTCAGTCGCCTGCAGTTAGTCTTAGCGTGAGTGGCTGGGTAAATAGTTTCTGATTTCAAAACTGAATGATGCAGATTTAAGACAATGAGGAGAAAAACGACCTAGTCTTAACTTCATAGGACTTCTTGCCAATTAGGTCGTAATACCCAGAACCGAAATAAAATGCACTGAAACGTTGGATCACTTAACTTATCTGAATTATTGCAAACGTGACAGACGAACTTCAATCTTGTAAATTAGAACAAGACATATAAGCGAACAATATTGTTTTCAGTTAAATCCTCTTCAGGCTTTATGAAACATTTATCATATCAGCCGACAAATCTTTATGATTGGTTTGATTTTATATATATTAAGCCATTTGTATTAGAGTAAAGCCTGAAGAGGATATAATTGAAAACAATATTGTTAGCTAATATGTCTTGTTCGAACTTCAATCTGCTTAAAGCACTAAAAACCAGACAGCTAGATCAATTTTCTGTTGATGAGCAATTTGTCTACTCGATCCAGGCCTACGAGGGATCAACCGTGGCATGATATGCTTAGTAACAATATCTTAGGCATGATAGATAGCACAGGGATTCCTGCTTACCGACCCATATTATATAACTTCAGAAAGTATTTTTATTATCTTGTTACATAAATAGAAATATAAGAGCTGTAAAGTGTGAAATAATAAATTACTAATCAAATAAAGCAAAGCTTCAGAAAAAAGTACTCACCTTGTTTAAATGCTGAGCTTAGCACTTAAAATATACCATATAGAAAGCACACTTAGAATGTCACATCACATATTTTTGTCCTTAATGGAATTATACAAGATTTTTTTACACTAATCCTGAAAATTTTCACACCAAATGATCGTTTAAGACCTAAGCGCTTTATCCAACTATTTTCATATAGAAAATGCTTATATTCCTTTTTAGAAAACAGCATCTGTTAAGTATGGCAGTAAAAAACTCATTTGTACATTCAGTAATGCATGTGAGATTGTCTTGTTAAGATTTATTACTTATAGGTTGCTTTGCCTCATTTAGAATTATTTGAAGTACATTCTGATCTTTATTGCCTAATATTGAATCCCGCTTGCTACAGTGATGCAGAATATGCCTCCGTTCTTCTCTGAATGTCATTTGTGCGCCAGTTTTTCCGCAAGAAAACAAAACGTTTTAAAAATTCCCTAGTTTCATAGGTAAGCGGCACACAATATCTACAAAACTTCGTCAGGTTCTATTTCGGAAACATATGACGACAATACATGTATTTACTTGTGAATAACTGATCAAAGTACTAAGTAAATAGTTGGTATGTGGATTAATTCGGATTTTATGCCTTCATTTACAACCGGGTTTGGAATTCTGGAGTAAATTTATTAGTTTCTTAAGAATGAGTCATAAATCAAGCATAATGGAGTGTTATGATAGGAAATTAGCTATTCTCAAGCTGTGAACTCGTATACGTATTTCAGTGATGCACGGAATAACAGCCGATTTCTTACGTATCTCACTTCAATAGCTATCAGCAATGTCTCATGGCCAGAACATCATATCAGCTTCTAAAAGAATGTTGATAAGTGAGAATCCACAGTTCTCAACCTTCATCTTATTGCTAACAAATATATGGAACCCGTATTTCCCATAAAAAATGTTTAAATTACCGTTGCATAATGCTTAAATATAAACCAGTAACTAATACTGGCAGTAATCTTTAGGCTATGGTGGTGTGACTAAATGTAGCAAGTATTTGAGATTTAGACGTTGTAGTGACACAAAGATGATAAAAGCAAGTGTTAGCGATAAGAGAGGAAGATAAAAGAACTCAATGATAACTAAGTGGTTGAAAAAATCGGTCTTAAAACCGTCTTTTGGGTGAATGGCCAATTAGATCAATTAGAATGCTAAATATTTTCAAAAAGGCTCAGACATAACTATAAAGTGACGGCCAGGTAAATAAAGAGACAAAGCAAGATCAACAAATGACTACACCATCAGAAGGGATTTGCATAACGACAGCTGTTTTCAAAAACCCCTGTATCTATTTCTGAAATACCTGAGCACCAGAAATTTATACTCTTAGGCAAAAATATATTCTTCAATCTGCTTCTTTCATGGCGTTATCCACAAGTAGACAAAAAGTTCTCTTTTTTCTCTTCAGGTATTTGC
This sequence comes from Heterobilharzia americana, assembly GCA_944470555.2. NCBI lineage: Eukaryota > Metazoa > Platyhelminthes > Trematoda > Strigeidida > Schistosomatidae > Heterobilharzia > Heterobilharzia americana. The sequence continues at coordinate 3,211,787 of OX104134.1, forward strand.
CTATTCACTCAGGTTTTTCAGAGGCTTGCTGATTTCAAGTCAGTTTTCACTACCGACTGACATTGGTTGGATAACCGTTAACATCCTGGAATTAGTGGACATCTTCTTCTTCCGAATTCAAAATCTCTATAGTTTCGCACAGAAAACACCAGAGGGGTCAAGCCGTGCTCATGTGAGCCTATGATGAGAACTAGCTTGAAACCAATGAATCCATAAACCCCATTTCAGTTACATTACATGGCTCATGAGTAACTTTACTTGAAATCAGTTTTCCTGAATTGTCACGAGGATCTTGGACCTTTGATTCAGCTAAGTTGATAGTAAACTTTAGGCCATCGGATGACCTTCAGTGATGGTCGAGCAGGGCCGGGAACCCTATGGTTGCCCAAATTATCATTTCGCCTTCTGCCATCACCTAGTATCAATACAAGTCTTTCAAATCACGCCTATCTCAGATAATCAAACTGATCTTCTTATCTCACTGACTTTTCGCTATAAAGGTCAGGTTATTTTCATTTTGTCTCACAATCCATATAAACTTATATCCTATTCCTATTAACTTTTCCCTCTAGAAAGACTACATACTTTGTAATAATTTTCACAAAAATGAACAGCTTTGAAATATTTTACGATGAGACATAAAAGTTGGTACAATCAAACAGAAATCATACCATCAGAATAACACTACTTTGATATGAAATTTGCTTTCAACCAAAAACATAACAACAGACCTATGCAAAAGAATTAGAAGTCAGTAGGTGCACTGACGGACTCGAATATCACAAACAGCACCTTTGGTAACATGCAGAGACATGCACATGGAAGAGATACTTCATAAATTTTTGGTTATTGTCACCGTCCTGGTCAGAACTGTACCCGTTTTTAATCGACTTCTGCATAACTGAAGTTTTAACATAAAGATATTGGATTGTGTTCTTTGTGGATTCGTGATTCCTTTTTATTTGTCTGATAAGTGTATTTCATCTAGTCTTCCATAAACTTAATATAGAGCGGTTCATAGACGAAAGCACTCATAAAATTATAAAATTACTAATCTGCGATTTGCGTGATTGCACATGCAAATATATGTGTATGTATCTGAATAATTGTTGCACTATATCAGGTGCTTGTTGGTAACTTTTTCGAGTTTAATTCTAATCTGGAACTCAAGAAAATATTATATTGAGGTTTAATAGGACACAGTTGTAACTAGATTAATCATGATTAGGCGGTGGCGGGAAAGAAATTCTTGAATCGCTTGTACTCGAATAACAGAAATAACAGAGCAGAAGATCATGCCACAGCGTTTCTGTTCACGCTATAACCCAGCACACAGAAATAAAATTAAGTGGCAGAATAATGAAATTAAATAATCAACTTGCGTATACTAAACGACAACAAATACGAAGCACAAATGCATGTTATTGCAACAGATTTCAAGCCTTGTTTTGAACTTCTTCACACGCTCAACATCTCAAAACATAGCTGCGTGTTAAGCTTTCAACGCCTAAAGCTTTGCAAGTAGATAGCACGTTTTCATAAATTCGAAGTTTGCTCACCTAGGTTAACAAACTCTTTTTTTCCAGCTCAGCAAATTTACCAAATAAATGATCTCTTTGGTACTAACTTCTGAATTCAATATAGATTATGCCGTTCTGCTTCTCCCACTGCATTTAAATTATGTTTCTAAGGTGGTTTTAAATATACAACTCAGTGAAATCGCCACTTATTTTGTGGAATCTACTAATTATCACAATAGACTGGCCACCATATATGCCAACACGAGTTGCACAACTGAAAGTATTAATTTTTCGGAAAAATTGATATTCTAGTACTCAGATATCTTGTAGTTCTGTCTCGTATAGATTAGAGAGTACCTGATAACTTACATATCTGAATGACGGAAACTAAAAGTCTAGGCACCCTAAAATTATCAACGACTACTGAACAATACAGTTACACAGGAGTTGAAGTGTTTTCTCTTTCCTTAAACAGTAAGTATTAGTGAGGAAAGTAAATTATACTCATTCGGTTTATTATTCCACAACTTGAAATAGACCCTTCTCCTCAAGTTTAGTTGTCGTATAATAGACTTTCTGTGCCTGCAAATGACCGACTCAGTAGAAGACAAGACAATCCTGTTATTTAGATATTTTAGGAAATTTCATGATTTACGACTCAAATTTTTGTCGGTATGAAAACGACTATCATGATACAAAGCAAATCATGAAAAATCACTTTTCCATTTAGGTAAGAAAATAAGAGGTATATTTTATGACACGCGTAATTTACTTAAACATTGTTTTCCGAAATCCATTTCCCTCAGTATCTCTCCTTGAAGAATTCCATTTAAAAATTGTGTAATGAAGTTGGTAAATACAACTTCTAACCGATAAACTCTTTCAGAGTTGCAAAAGCCATTTTTTGATAAAAAAGAAACATTTAAGCGTTAAATCAACATATTCAACAATAGCTTTACTTTTGCAAAATAGGTTACAACAGCTTAGAGTATTTTGTAATGAATACAACTTTGTTAATATTTTACTGGCAGTGATAGTCATGAGACAGAAACGTAAAACGTTGTAGTAGGCATGTATCATTTAGGGATCACAGTTGCTTGTTTTGGCGGCTAAAGCACCTAATTTCTGGGTTTGTTAAACTATTATCGCATTGTTTAAATAATGAAATGAATTGAAATACAGACAAAAGATCTCAGAACAGGAGTTAGTCATATATCGTCTCATTTTGTCAGTGATTTGAATCCTTAGGTTTAATTTTAGGAATTTACATAAGTGAAAGGTGCATTTAGGTTTCACACAGTAGACAGATGATATCTGGAGAATAAAAGTCAGTATTTTCTTTTGGCATCCGAAATACTAAACTCCTGTTTACAAATCATTGATTCTCAACTTGGAAGTTCTTCTAGCTTCAAAAGTAATGGCGATCTATTTTTTAAAGCATAAATGCTCCATTCAAAGGGAGCTTTTTAGTCATTAGGCTTACAATGCGCGTAACTTAGATAAACGTTTTGCCATTAAAAATCTTTTCTTTAAAGGTTTACTAGTCCTTTATTGAATATCCTTCTACCTTAGCAGTCTAATTTTCTCTATTAAAACTAGACTCAATTCATTTAACCCTACTGCGTCATACAGCTCGGTTACTTGTTATACTTTTAGTTTAAAATATATATTGTTAGCTTACGGATTTTTCACAATATTTAATTTCTTTTGAATCTTTCGACCTTTATTAAAACCTGAATTTTATTTGAATAGTTTTCGAAATATTACTTTTTTGTAATAAAGTAAATATGTATACACATATATGATTACACCACTTGAGAATTAGTTGCTGAAAAAAGATAAACTTTCACGCAAATCTTGTTTGTTTCACAAACCAATGAGAAATCCCCTATTACGATAGATAATATATTCCTAAACTTTTAAATATAGCGAATATAATACACTTATGCAGATATACGCAGCTACCTTTTTCTAAACACCCAAACTTTTCTTCTTACAATGACCTAACAACAAACCGACTTTCAGAGCAGAGACCCAAATACAACTTTTTTTCCGCATCTTGACATCGTAAGATTGCAAAATATCTAATTAACTGTCAGGTTTATGAAATGATGGGAAACTTAGTACACAGTTAAGTGTTTTTGTGAATTAAGATTGATGACTGGATTGAATTTATTATGATTTTAACAAACAACAATATTACTTTAATTTGTATCTTCAGGTATCAAGTACTATACATACCTAGAAAATATCACAAATTTCTGAGTTACTCAACGATTTTACTGATTTAAATGACATCTCAGATTCAGGTACCACTTATTTTGTGCTGATAATATATATATATATATATATATATATAAGACAGTATTCATCACAGACTAATATCAGCTGGAGGAGAACTGAAGACCTTGGAGCAGTGAAAGGCTGCTTCTTCCTACTGTGAGACTCCTAAGTGGTACGCAACCATGAACTCCGCTAGGGATCGAACCCAGGACTTTCAGCTTTCATGGTGAAAGCGTTAGTCATTTAGCCACTGGGTCATAAAATTCAGTGGTTCACAGTTTCCTGCCTGCCAGTTAGCAGCATAAATAGACTTTCATCCAAGGTCTTAAGTTGGTGTCCGCTTCACTCCCGAATGAGCAGTCCCATAGTAGTACAAAGCAAAAAGTCCAGTACTCCCAGGTTTTCAATGTTTCTCCGACCGATCTCATTTCGAGATAAATATGACCTTAAAAATAAAAACATCCATTAAATTATATATATATATATATATATATATATATAAAATTAATTTGTGAGTGAAAATTGAGTTTAACTGCGCAAGTGGGCAACGAAACAAGAATTAGGACCAAAAGCGTTTTAACAATAAGAACAAGTAAACAAAATATCAGTCAACCGAACTAACGCGATGGGAAAGTTCAGTTTTTCAATGAAACATGTTTGAATTATAAATGTTCTTTGAATACATCGTCGTTGTAGAGTTCATCCTCAATTATTTAGTCCATCATGATAAAGTTAAATGCAAACTGAGGACCAGCTGAGTTAAAAATCATTCTCAGGCTTAGTACGTGTTGATGACATATTGTCACCAGGCAAAAAAAAGCTGGAGCTTTTAAGTACACAACTCTCAAGACCATGGTTTAAGAGTTTTAAATGTACAGATATTTTTCTATAATCAGTGAACTAGACTGATATATTCGGTGTTCCCCTTTGCTTGAGATGTGCATAAATAGTAAAACGAAAGGTTAAACTTGGAAATAAATCTGAAGAGTGTAAAAACCAACTGCAACTTGCGCTTGTTGTGAAGTCAGTGTTCATATGGTCTAATTTAGATTACTGCGTTTAAACCCAATTGACTACATCAGTATATGTGACGCAATTACGGATTCATGACTATCCCTTCTGCAATAATAACGTGGAAGCAAAGGTTGAAAATTACGGAAATGTTTCAGTGGGTACCGTGGGAAAATACGATGGTCAGTTGCCTGAGGTAGTTCAGCAAAACAGTACTACTACCTTAAATAATCGTTTCACTTGCAGAAGAAGCACCAATTTATATCAAGGAACTAATACTGATAATCTCATATGTCCATAAACTTCAAAGAATTTCCGCATCTTTTAATGACTGTTCTGACGTGACGTCACTTTTTCTTTATTTGAATCAGAATTGATATGATGAATGACAGTTTCAGCTGGAATCATGGATGTTCTTGTGCTGTTGGTAGTCGTTTCAAAGTCAGCCATAAAGATGACTAAGTTCTCCGTCGCAAGTAAGAGAAATTTGTAAATGATTTACCAGTATCCTAATGAATATATTTACTGAAGATTATCAGTGTAGTTGACGCTGTTACTCAGAATGGATATAAGTAGTATATGTTGAGAGGGTGGCAGAAATCATAGGGAATTACCAGCAATGGGTAATTATTCTGCCCAGAGAAACTCAAGAGACAATGTGAGCGTATTAAGAGGAAGTCGGGATAGAAGCAGAAGGGGAAATGAAGCATGTTGTGCAAATGACTATTTTAGTGGAAAGTGTGCAATATTTGATGACTACTGTATAAGATATCAATAATAACATTCTTTCCCTCGTATCCACCTTGTCGTTTCCTGCAATTGGTGTTGCTGCTACTGGACGTGATGAAGATTCTGTGGCCCACAGTGTTCGAGGATGGAGACATCAAGGTTTTCCGCAGGGACTTCGAGTTGATCAAGTAGTTGATGGGTGTCCGGTATCTAAGAGCGAGTCTTGGTTCTTGGCACATTGGTGAGAGATAGATTGAATGCGGCATATGACGCCGCTGAACGTGTGGATGAGAGAGAAACTTGGAGGAGAATTGTAGGAAACGACAAGATGGATACGAAGGAAGGAATGTCTACTACGGACATCTACAGTAGTCATCAAGTATTGTACACTTTCCACTAAAATAGTCATTTGCACAACATGCCTCATTCCCCTTCTGCTTCTATCCCGACTTCCTCTTAATACGCTCACATTGTCTCTTGAGTTTCTCTGGGCAGAATAATTACCCATTGCTGGTAATTCCCTATGATTTCTGCCACCCTCTCAACATATACTACTTATATCCATTCTGAACAACAGTGCCAATACATTAGTAATTATTCATACCTTCCATAGTGAAGTCACCTAAAACGTCCTAACACATTATTGCAAATTTTACTAACAACTGTGATTTCAGTAGTCCCTTTCGTTATTCGTAAAAATTACTCACCGGTGACACAGGTTGGTCACGATGTTGCACTGAGAACTCAGTAATAATTTGAAAAAATGCAAACAACAGGATTTTACTCAGATGGCTGAATGTCACAAGTCCTGAGAATCCCAAGTCTCGTCTTGATCGTGGTTACGGCTGTGCACTGACAAAAGATTAAACTCAGGAAAGAAACAGCATTATAATGTTCCTTGCTTTTGGCTGTCTAGAGTCTGTGTTTGTCTACTGATGTTGGAGACAGTATTTCAATCAACTCATTCTCCTCAAACAACTTTTAAAATATTAAAGTAATATTAACATCTTGATTTTTCAAAAGTGTATCCCAAGAGTGATGAATTGCATTGTAACTTAGACGTTCTTGAAAGATGCCCGTTTATCTAGCATACGCTGTACCTACGGAATATTCAATAAGCTATGTTAGTATGTTAGACATTATAGCACTGAATCATAGTAGATAGTGAGCAAGACAGTGAGGCTAGGGAAATCGAAACCTTTAGAGTCTTGAATATTAAATTAGAACAAAGCACACACCTGTATATCTGTTCAGTTTCATAAATTACTACTCATCTGTAGTGGAAACCACTTTTTTGCTGCTATGGTTCGTAACGTAGATCTGCGGGTTTTAATGTGTTATCCTTATTATATTATAAGTAACAGATTAAATACTGACGAACACTTTACATGGTGATTCGCAAATGACAGTCATGGTTAGCTAGAAACTACTCATAGTGAAAACCTCTTCTGTCTAGCGCCATCAGCATGACCTTTTAAAAGATTCTTTGGCTTCAAATTAGTGGGAGAGTTTTTAAGCATTTCACAGAATCCCAGTTACTCATAACTGCGTATTTATCTCCAACTATGACCTTGATTCCGGTTTTCACAAGGGTGAACAAAAAGCAGCACATAAATTTTTAGCTTTTGTCCCCTGAGGAAATATCTGCTAAACTGAATAATTACTTGCTTCAATAAGATTATACTACTTTTTCTAAATGTAGTCATGTGTAACATTTAATTCTTTAGCTTCTTTTTTTAATATTCTGGAACAACTTTGAAACTTAGGACCTCATTACCACCTTTTATTCCCAAGCAAATGTCAGCATTCATTAAACTAAGAATCTTTTCACAGAAAATTAATTCATTGATTAGCCATTGAAATATGGTTCGCTTAACCCACTAACAAATAGTCAATTCCTTTTCACTACAAATAATAACAATAAACTGAGGTCATTCATGTTTGTGACCACTGAACAATGAAAAATGAAGCAATTATTTGTTTAAATCTATGCATTGAGCTTACTTGAATAGTGACTAATATTTAGAAGGATTATTATGTTAATTGCAGTTATAATGATTTGGCAGCCACACCCATTCTTATACAGCCAAAAGTATGAATAGCATGCATATATATATATATATATATATATATATATATATATATATATATATAATGCGAGTGGTAGTACTTTTTTCAACAATATAAAGAAGAAGGTCAAAATTCAAATTTCGTCCATCCGTGAATAAAATCTGAATTGAATTGTTGACAAGGCTTATCAGAATCAGTTATGTCTAACAATTTTGTGAAAAAAAGAAATACAACAATTACATTTTAGCGTCAACCATGTGAATGCCTACGAAACTGACCTTATGTCTATGGTTCGTAAACTATCCAATCGTAGGTTCGCTTCGTCCTGAACAGAAAATGTTTAGTAATATTTCTTAAACTGCATTTGGTGAAATGTTGATTATCTAACCATTTACTGGCAGTTCACAGTTCATTCTAAACATAGTCAGACCAGATTTAATTGAGCTTAATAGTCCCCTGGTTTAAGGATACTTTGGCCCTGCTGAATGAATTGATCATCTATCCCAGTTACTGGAAGATGTTGAGAACTATTTTCAACTCCTAAATCGTATCATTTAACAAATATACCGACAATCGCGACAAAACTCAGTAATATAACTCTTTAAAAACATAATTCTATCGAATCAATTATTTCTGGGCGATATTGTTTGATTTTCTTTCTAATAGTATTTTTCAGACCCACATTTGATTCCAAAGTCAGATCCATATATCTAGCATATCTGAGGTGTGACTATCATTCCCTTTCTTGAAGTTTCATTAAAAGTAGTTGTTGGCTGTAGAATTCGGTTTCGTGCACGACTTATAAAATAATACATCATAATAATTAACTTATAGAAGTAAGCTATGGTCAGATGCTTTTTGAAAATTTAGAATATCCAAATCGAAATGAGGAAATTGAAAGTAATTCACAGATATCTATTTGTTGGAACAGATAAAATGTGTCAGTGACGGATAAAAGGTAGCAACGGAATACAGGTTGCTTGGTTCGCTCTATTTAGGACTCGTCAGCTGGATGTACCTGCCTTCTAATGAGTGATTTTATTCCAGCTAAAACTGGAACCTATAATGAAACGCTTCAAACGCCACAGCATTGTCCACTAGACCACCGAAAAGTAATAATCACCATTTGTGCGATAAGGATGGCATAGTTTTGATAAAACGTACTTTGAAAATTTCATTCACAAAACTAGTGATTCAAAAATCGAAAACGGTTTCAGTTGACAGACATATGGTTGATGGTTGAATTTAAAGCTAGACACCTTCAGTGAGAGCAGGATTTGGAATCATTAGCCTTTGGATTACCGTTCTTGGAATTTACTGACTGACGTACAAGATCCAGCTGCTTATCAAGCATCAACTTCATCCCAAAAAATGTCTCCAAATGAACTCTTTCTGGGATATCAAACAATAATCATGTTTTTCATTTTTGTGTCTGTTATTCAGAAACTCCACTGGAGATTGTTGCCAGCAAGTGTCAGTGTTCTTTTTCACGAAGTAATGAAGCGCTTCGAAAATCATAGTGAAATTCATCAAGAAAAAGTTATCACTTCTTCATTTTGTAAAAGAAAACTTTCAAAATGTCATTGAAAATTAGGTGAAATTAAACTGGATCATGAATACTGGCATTTTCTTTGTTTTTTTGCGTATTAAAGCGATTTGACTTATCAGTTGTGAATTTGGTTTATTTTGCGGAAAAAAAGCGAAAACGTCAAAATGAAGCATGAAATAAGATTTTTCAGGATATTTCTGCTAATAGATGATAAAAGAAATGTGCTGGAGTGTTTATTTTACGAAGGGAATAGAGAATGATGAATGATTAATTAAATAGAAAGTAAACAAAAAATGTTTCTCTTAACATAAGAGTGTTGGGAAAAGTTATATGCATCTATTTCCTCTAATGAACTTCAATGTAGTGAGAATATTGTTCGTAGAACAGGATGCATTTCTTGCATTCCTAAGCAATCTTTTCAACTACACGCAAATCCCTAGGGCTAGTTTATGAAAAAGGAATCAAAGTTAACTTGCTTTAAAATTAGCAAGTTTATTGTTTAAAAGGGAGAAAGAGAAAAATAATTTCAAAACACAAAACTTGAGTACATGGCCAAAAGTGATGAGTTATATAGTGTATCAAGTGTAATCGTTTTACAATTTCCGTGAAAATATTATTAGGCAATACAGGATACAAAGAAAGCAATTATCGATACATCTGTGAGACGAAGAAGATGAATTGATTTAAAATCCAACAGTTACAAATAACTCTAGCATACAATAGATATAATAAAACTCATTACAAAAGTAGCTGAAGGCAAAGTACTATATCGTTATGCATTAAAAAGTTCAATGTTTCAATTTTCGTATCGATAACGTATCTGTAAAATTGAGTAAACACGAAATAACTAATTTATGAAAAATTTGGAAAAAAGGAAAAGTACCTGCCCAGTGGAAGAAGGGTTAACTTGTTACACTCCCAAACAACAGAGACCCAAGTGAATGCAAGAAGTGGCGAGGAATCATGCTCCTGTACACTCCTGGAAAGCAAACTACTAAGCCGCATCATCCTGGAGAGACCAAAGGATGCGCTGGATTCAAAATTACGGTCGGAACAGGCTGGCTGGCTGGCTGGATTCAGGAAGAACAAGTCATGTGCGGATCAAATTGCAACGCTACGCTAAGCATCATCATCGGACAGCGCATAGAATTGCAGTCAACTGGATCTTTACCTTGAAGTGAAGACAGGAGTACGACAATGTTGCTGCCTACTATCACTGATGATCTTTCTGATTGTGAACTACTGGACTGGATCACGCGACAAACCGTGAGGAGCAAGATGATGGTCATACACTGGCTGGACCAGTGTAAAGACCCCACAAGAAGATTTGGATTTCGCTGATGATGATGATTTATGTCTAATGTCTTATGGCACAAACTTGAAGGTGTACAGGTGAAAACCAACAAGTTGGCAGAAGAGGCGAGGCAGCGAAGGAAGATGGGATTTCCTTAAAGTAGACGTCAAGAAGACAGAGGTGATGAATATACCTAATCAACAAAACAGCAACAACAATAAGCACCGATCACCATCAACTGGTGGAACCTAACGGAAGTAGTCTGTTTCACCTACCTATTCAGGGAAGCATCGTTTCAACTACAGGAGGCACAGGTGAGGACGTCAAAGACGGGATCGGAAAAGCAAGACAGGCCTTCATTAGTCTGAACCAGTGAGTGTGGAGATCTATTGCACTGCACTCAGCATAAAGCGTGAACAACATCCAGATTTTCAACACTAATATCAGTCAGGTCAGTGCTTTTATGTGATGGTTGAGAGTCTTGGTTCGTTACGAAAAGCATTTCTAATAAACTGTAGACACTCATCAACAGCTGCCTACTCTCATTACTGATAGTCAGATGGCCAGAAAGAATGAGCAACAAGGAACTCTGGCTGACTGGCAACGAACTGACCAAGAATCTATCCCTCAACTAATATACGGAAGAAGATGGAGATGGAATTGGTGTACACTAAGAAGACCGTTCGAGGACATCAGAAACCAGGCCCACAAGTGGAACCCGTATGGGAAACAACGAGTTGGGTTTGCGAGGGTGACGTGGAGGAGATCGTGTGAGGAAGAAGTGAGAGCTACTAGGCATTCGTGAAGCCAGGTTGAAAAGACTGCAGTGGAGAAAGTAAAATGGACACTTGCTACTGAAGCCCTATGTTTCTCTAGGAACCCAAGGGACAGAAGTAATATTATAATGATAACCTAATTTATGGACTCTTTTGTAAACTGTTTTACAAATGCATGCAGCAAGTGATGGGCTACCATACCTTGTTTCTCTCAGACGTAAATGTTTTGAGAAGAGTTCAGGTATGTTATGAAAGCTTATGTTTCTATCTTGTCATTCTATCTAATTTGACAGGTAAATATAAATATTTCTTTACTCCTTTAAGTGATATTAGGTAAACATTCTTTTTATACTGTCTAACTTATTAAATTATGTAACTTACATAGGGGCGCTGATATCTCATTAGACAATGTGGGTTGCATGAGGATTATACTTCGATTTAGTTTTTCTTGAATACAAGTAGGATAAGTAGTAGCTTCTCGATTTGGTATAGTACTTTTATAAGGAAGTCTTCTTCCTAAAGCTAGATACAATTCGTTTGCTAACTGCTTTCTATAGGGCATTATTGAAACCATTTTCTTTACCAGTGTCTCAGCTGAACAGAGTTTTCTGGTCTTGTGAATTAGTGTTTACATGCGTCAGATGTTATACCTGGTTAGAAAGGATCTATAAAGGTTGAGTAAATATCCACTCCTTATTCGAATCTTCAGCGTGTTTCACCATTCCTTTGTGTGGTATCCAGTTCTAAAAAGTTGGAGGTATCAATAACTTATGGTTTCACTGTGGATTTGATTTTTTATCGACTTTCTCTGAATGTCTGCAAAAGGTATATTACAAGGTACTTAGCACAATATCTCATTCCATTCACTCTAAGTGTGAAAGTTGATGCTCATTAATAGCACTGGATTACAGGTAACAGGTAGAGTTCTTCTAAATCGTCAACTTATTCCATCAGTAAGGAAGACCCTTTAATCAACGTCAGCGGTCAGATGCTAATGATACTATTGAAATACTTGAATGTTTTGAGTCAAGTCCCATAAGAAGTCTAATCTACTAAAATGAAGGGGAAAATGTCACCGATTTTTAGGAAAAGGTTGAAATAAAATGGTGAATGTTGTAAACTTTGCACAATGGCGGATTCACACAAGTTCATTATAGTAAACTCTAAACCCAAAGTTGATGTAATGTAGCTAACGCGCAAGTCGATAAAGCTTTGCATAATGACTATTAATAGATGTCGGAAGCGAAAGCTAAAGAGAATGAGAAAAGGGTGACCACTTATAATGACAGACAACATTTTGTACTTGTTTAAAAGAGTGAAATAATATTTGAGAAAGATAAGAAGATAACTATCTGATGGAAATAGAAGTGGGATGTTAGGTAGGCAGAGCACTGCGAGAAACAGTTTCTACGACCTGCAGCTACTTAGTGACACCCAAATACTCGGCTGTATTTTGGATGAGACAATATGTCTCAAAAAGCTGCCAAAGCTGAAAAAGTAAGGAACAACCTGAAAAATGAAAAGTAATCAAGCTCAGAATGGAGAAAGCTATTTCTGTAAGAAATAAAATTGAATCACCTTGGTCAAACTGTATTATAATTACACTTGAATTACATTCTTGTTTTAGCCTACAGTGAACTTTCACCTGAAGCATCTACAAAAGGTTGTATCTGATAGGAATTTTCAGTATATTCACTTTTAAACTCTTGCAAGACACCCTGATCTTGTGTGACTTTTCAAGCATTTTCTTCTATGCAGTCGACTTCTTAATCACCTCAAAGAACACAAATGATATAGCCATGTTAATTGAAAACATAACCAAAATAGAAAGGTTTTTTAAGCTGTTTGAGTTAGATTTTGAAGGTGATAGGGATAAGGTTATGCTTCTCAAATGCAAACTACTGGTTGAATTAGAAGTGAACCAATTCGATACCTTACATGGCAATAAAGTGTGAAATAATTTGAAACACTGACCACCCTACTGATCTAGATATTCCGAAAAGCCGTGATACATCAGTGAGCGATGAAATCTCCGTGTGGGTAAAAGATGCCCCTTTCGATTCTATCAACTTGTGTTACTTGTAGAACTTTATAATACTACACTTCTCTGATAACTGTACTTCAAAAGTGATAAGCAGCTTAGGGATAACAGCTACATATTTCAAACGATTGTCGTCAATCCCAGCTTTTGTGAAACCAGCAACATTTAAAATCAAGAAGGACAGTCCTTTTTTCCTGGATTTTAACGGTTAGCTACCACTGTGAGAGTGATTTCATTTTGCAGTTTCAAAATCTTAGTTTTTCCTCTTCTTTAGGGTTTAAACGAACAAACATTGTTTCGCAAGGATATTTTTGATATTTCAACCTAAAATAGGCTAAAGGTATGATAATTATGAATAAACAAATTAATAATTTTTGAATAGTAGTAGGTGAACTTAAGCACACTTAATGTATACACTCTTTTCTTGTTTTAATAGTTTATTTGTGGTGAACAATTGACAAATAAATATGTTCATCATTCATCTTGAATGTTTATTTCATCTAGATGCCATTTATACAAACTATCCATTATTTAAATAAAACTGTATTTAATTGTCATATGCATATATATATATATATATATATATATATATATATATTGAGAGAGAGAGGAAAATACTGTATTACTACTCATAATAAACACTAAAGAAGGTAGGAAATATCATAACAACACTTTTTGGAAGATATCCATAGTTATTCAATGTTTACTTCTCAGGGATGCCAATAAAACATTTAACTGAATGTTAAATGTTCAGTTTCTTCAAAGTCTTGATGAAGAAAGTCAATTAAAAACCCATGTTAATCACGTGCTATATTTACTGAATAACAAAAGTTAGCACTTTCTTGACAGTTTTGAAGGAAGATTATTTCAATAATATTTGAACAACCTTCGAAGGTGAATAAACAGTTAAACAACTAATTTCCTAAGGTCAAGAATGTTCAACAGTTAAAAGACACAGTTCTCTTTAAAGATCGACTACGTACTCTTTAACTTCTCAATAACCAAATAACTTTATACCAGTGAATGCAAAATCCAAAATATCATATCATTCAGCTTGATTTATTGTTTATATGTCAATGCATTGTCATACAGCACTGACTGACGCAGTTAACATATCTTCCCCCCGATGATGATTAGTGACAATAAGAAGGCTTTTTTTCAGGTTCTTCCTGCAGTTTACTTCCAGGACCTAAAGTCAGACACAGTGGGTTGGCTAAAGATCTGGATAGAAATTCAGTCAGGAGACTTCATTTGTGAACAAGGATATGCCAACTCTTCCTTATTCGGTGAACAATTTTATATTTACTCATTTCCTACAACAGACCAGCTCTAACCGGACAGGTTTGATGTTAAGGCCTCTGACTTTGTAACGCTGAATGTTTTATTGCTAAGATTCACAGCATCTTATTACTCCTAAATCATCTTAAATATCTTTTTTGGTGTTTTCCAATCTCACAGAACGCCGCATGATTACAGAAAAGCATATTAAGAACTATTTAAGCCCATATCCACATAGCTGATTGGAAATGAACGATGCATTTAAAAATCACCCTTTAGAGTAACCTGACTAATCATCATAACCATCCTCAACCTCTCATTACAGAAACCTTACTTATATTTACATAATGTTTTATTTGTCACTTTTTATCGCTTTCCCTATCAATCAGCTGCATAAACTTGAAGGTATTCATTATCATGAGCTATCTTTTCTAACCTCCACAAGCAGTAGTAAAAACTTACTCCTTATAAATGTTAACCTTATTCAAAAGTAATTTCAGAAATGTTGCTTTGACCAGTATTAATACTTGAGAAGAATTATACCACAAGTCTAAAACTATTAAACTCAATATGTGATACGTACAAGCAACTAGTTTCAGCAGTGTTGTCCTAGAGTTCCATGAGGTCAGTGGGATACCATCCAACTGCCGAAATATCTCTTATACTTGTATAGAACTTATTCCACTTGAAAGATTGCCTAAAGTTACACGGTGTGGCATGGCCAAAAGTCTCACGTACTTGCCAAAATGTCGAACACTCTTATGCCTTATTTATAGAAGGATAGCAAGTAAACAATTTTAATTTGTCACAAATTAAGTTAAAACAGGCACAAATTTTCATTAGCTGCTCAACTGAAATCTAGCTATGATGGAAACACCTACTGAGAGCCTTATCGTCTGTTGATTTTACTACCACTAGCTTTTTCATGTTTCTGATTCGCTTAAACTGAGTGAAAGATAATGTTTTATTCACTGAAGCTTAGATCACTCATGACCAAACTGTTCATTTAATTTTGGCACCGTTTATAATACCAAAACATACTCACCAGAGAAGAGATTATGACAGAAGTAGTTGAAACATTTTATTTTCACCATCGTCTACATATTTTAACTTTCCACTTTCATGCTTTTCTAGAAAAATCATTTGAAACAATCAAAGTTATATTTTGTTGTAGTTTTGCTCCATATTTCCTTCACAACAATTTGATACTTGATGTGTAAAACTATTAAATCTCTCAAATTTTGCTACACCTAAGCCGAATGCCTACCAATTATAAGGATTTTTTTCAGGCGACACTGTGACTGCTAACGTAAAACAAGTCGAGAATAAATGCTGAAATTTATCTTAAAAAATGAGCGATACTTAACACCGTTATATCTGAGTAAATAAACCAAAAAAACTATCAGTAGTTTATTTTGAATGCATTGGTCTTTGTAGTTGTGTTTTTCTCTTGTCTTGAATTTGATCCTTCAGGATAGATATTGTTCAGAAGCTACAAGGTGAAAATAAACCGGCTACAACAATTTCCTTGCTCCTAGTACTAAAGACTTCAAAAAATAAGTTCTTAATATTAACTATCACACTAAACGCAAAACCTATGAATATCATATTAATGAAGAAAATTCAAGCGTATATACATCAGGTAATGGCTTGCTTGGTAATACAATATAACAGAAGGTTGAGTATCTCTCGTGTTCATTTCAGACTTACACATCTGTGAATGTTAACCTTATATACCCTCTCTATTACATATTTGGATCCATTGATCACGGAAAGAATTTCACAGCTGTGAACTACTCCTTAAAACGTTTTGGCATGTATCTGGAACAGAATGACTGAATCTCGTGCAGACTGGTCTCTTCATGGTAAACTGCCTTGCTTGATTGAAAATCGTTTCACCAGAAAAGTAAAATGAGTAAGTAAAGCTCCACAAACTTTCCTCTCAAAGCGGTCACCAGGGCCAACCAGGCTGTTACAGCGGAGGAATATGCATAAATTTAGAAAAATAGACCTGGTAAAGAGAATTGTTTTCGAGAGAACCCTAGCTACAACCGACGGTAGGCTGATGCAAATTAACCGTCTTATAGGCAACTGAATTACATCTCAGACGACCTCGGCCACTAAATATTTTTTTGAACAAATATCTCAGTGTCAGTTGCAAATGTACAATAATGTTACTGCTATTTGGATCTGAATATCAGTGGAAAACAAGATTAGATAAATCAGGTTAAAACTGTTATATGACTACTTTGATGCAGTTTCGGTTAGTGGACTGATCGAAAAAACTCAAGTGAAGAGAAACCTTAAAATTGCACTGTAATTTGTCTAAATTAACCATACACCAAACTGGATAGGTGAACTTTTACTTTGCTTACAACTTCAGTATTACCACCCCACCGTGATCAACTCGTAATTACCATGTGGGTCAAAGTGAGTTGTTTCGAAATACGGAAGCGCTCACCCACTGACTGTGTGCATACTACCTATAAACAGACAGACTGACAGTTTCAGCAAAATCAGGAATATTAGTGAAATAAGAGAGTGAATTATATAAAGAAGTGTGGTCAAGGTAAGGCAGTTACTATCTGATCTGTAAGAAATAAAATGGGGTTGTAAACTGTAAAGGCTTTCAAGTGTTACTCTTACATTCCCATAAAAGGTTACTTTACCGACAGGATAATTCGGTTATATTTGTGAGATCTCATTAGTTTGGACAAACTCTATATTTAACCAGCAATTCGCTTCAAAACAAATCAAACACACAGATACCACATTTATAATATTCTACTCACTCGTGGGTAACTTTGATTGCTTTTTGTTGAGTTGCGTTGATGCGACTAAAGATTCAAGAAAATGCTAACTGCATATAAACTCTACTGTAGCCTTATCCGTCCGTTCAGACTACTTTAAGTTATAAACTTGTAAAACTTCTGTCCAAAAATAAAAGTCACACAACTGAAGGTAGTGTAACGGATTGAACAAATGTATATATTTCAAGTTGTTATTCACCGTAGACTGACATCAGTTGGAGGAACAAAGGAAACCTGGGAGCACTGGACAGCACTAGGACGAAACAGCTGTCCAGTGCTCCCAGGTTTCCTTTGTTCCTCCAACTAATGTAAGTCTACGGTGAATAACAACTTGAAATATTTCCAAATCTCCACAACTCTCTCAAAATCCAAATGTATATATATTTACGGAAATGAAAAATATGGGAATGAATGAGGAAACATATTCTTTGATTGGATAATGGTAAGAAAACTAACCTCTACTTGACATCATCTTCAAAGTTTAATTTCCTCCTCCTTACATGTGGTAGGCGAAATGGTTCTTTGATTTCCATGACTATGTATGCATGCACACAGTCATAGGATGAAAACGGTGACTAGAATCTCCAATGTATTTATGTCAGTCCTAAAATCAAACAAAATCTAATTCATTTTTATCGAAAGCGGCTAAAACCCGTCAGTTACTAGAAACGAGTTTTGTAAAGTTGTTGCCCAATCAAAAAGAGCTGAATTAAAGCGAATAAAGAAAGGTGAGATTTGAAAAACGGAGGTGTTATGCAATATTTATTAAAATTTCTTAGTAAAATAAAATGCACGCTTCACCATCGGAGACTTGAAGAGATGAACAGTCATATGAAAATTAATATCATATCTGTGGTGAAGTTTGCAAGACTACAGAAAGTCATAGAACATAACAAGGAAAGTGATTTTTCTTTCAAGGGTTCAGTTAGTAAAGCAGTACAATAGTATTTCAAATCATTTGATTCACAGGGTTTTGTAGTTACCATAATCACCGATAGGATATTTCAAGGTTGTCTATAAAGATAATGAAAATTCTACCCTGGTCTCAGTAAGGCTAATGGGCACACGCATTGCTTTTAACACAAAGGTCAGGTTCATAGCTTCTAATTGCCAGTGATTCGGCCATGTCAATATCATGTAACTGAAGTTCTTTGAAATTTGATAGGAGATTCTGTAAATCACTTCGGAGGGAATGCCAAAAATGACCAGATGTTTGGTGATAAAGGAGTGTTCAAGGATATAACTGTAGACATTCTTTCTCTCTCCGCAGCATAGGTAACCTGATGATTATCAAGCTAGCTTCGTGAAAAATTTTCCCCAACAGTACTGATAGGCAACTTTTGAGGATAACGGCTACATTGTTACCTATGATTTTCCGGATTTATAGAAAAAGCTTCTTTTGAGATGGTTGAAAAATTTGGAATTTTTGGTTTTTTTTTATGTCTGGGTCAATGAATCAAAGCTGATTACTGATTTCTAGCAGGAAGTTGAGTAAAAATTTCATCTTATTACTTAGTGTATCTTCTAAACAGATCTTCCAAATCCTTGGAAATAACGTAATGTACAAGGTTCATTTGCTAATAAGAGAGGTATATCTTTAGAAGTTGATAAACTGTTCACTCCACATTGGTTTTCCGTGAACTGATCTATGGGTAGAATTCTTCTATTTTCTTGGTTAGTATAATATCGAGGAAGGGGAACATACAACATGTTTCACAACCTAGAATGGATTTTAGTCATTAATGAGCAGCATTGGAAGTGCTCAGGAGATCGTTCATTACAGACTACTATCCATATCCATACACATATCAGCATAGAAGATTAGTTCTGTTTAGTGAATTCACCCTACCACACATAGATAACGCAAACGTTGTCTTTCAGATCGGTATTGAAGGAATTTGTGAATTCTAAAACGATGTGACTCCAGATTTACATGTATGATGGAGTTTTATAGAAGGGATATGTAGATATTCTTTCCTAACCGTGTGACTAGACTAACCGTTCGTTGTTCAAAAATACTTTCATGCTGTTTTTCATCACAAAGAGGTAAGGACAGATGAATTGTTAGGTTCTGAAAGAAGTCACAAAAAGTAGTTTATGGACCTGTATTCTTTGAGGAATCGCTTACGCATCTCCCTCCACAGAAAGGACATATTTCTATTTCCACTCCCTATCAATTCTCCGGACCTCTCACTTAAATTATGCTTGCATTTAACAACTGGTTTAAACACTTCACAGTTTATTTTGCATTTAAATGAGAGCAACACGATTATTATCACTGGAAAGCAACTAAGAAAACATCTTTCCTTTATTCATTACATAGTCAGTCACCTTGATATTACTATGGACAATAAGTTATATCCGAAACGTAATCCAGCAAACAAAACTGTTACACTGTGTGATAAATCTAATAAATCAATAAAAATCTCCCCACCGTGTTTTACGTTTACAACAAGTAATTTATGTGATTGCGTCTTAGGGCAACTTCCATTACAGATTGATGTCATATATAAAGCCACTAAAAAAGGGAAAGTATTGTAAAGCCATGCTGTAGTATTATGGGATATTTCGACAATACTCATAAGCTATGCAATAAATATTCTTTAATGTCGTCGGTTTTGCTCAGAATTTGTCACCAGTTAGTCACAAAGACGGAATCACATTTCCAATTTAAGTATGTTCATTGTATGGTTTGACTTTTATACAGTGCAGTCAGTTGACAGCCATTTTTTTCTGCCGCTATTCTTCACTTCACGATTCGCTACCCTCCACAAGATGGCCACAAACTCCATCCTCATTTATCAGTTTACATGTAAGTGACAAAGATTTTATTGTGGACTCAGATTTGCATCGCTGATGAGTTCCGAACTATTTCAACATTTTCGTAGCTGCAAAATGTTTCTTAAGACTTTTTTAGATTTTCCCACATTTGGCCATGAGGAATATCAAACGCAATAGAAATCTATCAGCATTCCAACCAATTTATCTCATTCCTGTATCTGATACACACCGAAATGACACTGAACATTTTACTCATTTAAATTCCAACACGATAATTTACGATTACTAGTGAATTGTTTTAGGTAACCTGGAAATATAAATGCATGCCATTTATGAACTCACTAACAAGAAGAGACTGTCCAGAGACCGTTTGACTGCTGTTACAGTTCGGTCAAATTAGTTGTTGACTGTCTTTTAGTTTGTTAACTCCATAGACTTTGAAATTTTTTTGAGTTACAGAGGATTTAAAATTTCCAGCAGTTTGATTGCGTCCTCCAGATGTGTGAACGTTCTCCTTTTCTGGTGATTTTTATAGATAAGCTTGAAAGTAACTAGGATTTTTCAGACATCTTTTATGTAACAGAATATACTCATTGACTGATCGAGAAGACGAAAATTTGCTGAAATACATATTTCCAATTAATTTTTATCAGGCTACTTTAAATACCATGATTTTGCGATAACCTACCGTAACATGTACAACTGACTAGTTCTTAGAATACAAACTGCATAATAAGTAATGTTGCCAGATTTCGAAAACAGACAGACTAGTAAATTAAAAAATTCATAGATTAGCACTTAAATAAAGAGTAGTAAAATAACAGGTCAAAGTCAGTATCACACTGAGCAGCACGATATCAAAATTTTATCATGGGTCGTGGAAAAACAGAGTAGTTTCCTAGCTTCTCCAGTATATTAGGTTCTGGTTTCACTGTTATTAAAGCAACATGCTGAGGAATTTGAAGATGATAGGTTCTCATCACCTATGATGGATGGTTAAGTTTCTAGACACGGTTTTTGACCATTGTACGATTAGTGTCTATTACGTGTGACTCCATGCAACAAGCGGCATTCTTTCCTTCTTCTTTACTTACTCGAACAGGTTGGTTTGTCGAAAAGCGTTATAATGCAACCCTTTTAAAAACACTCTTCTGATCTGGGAAAAAGCATGTCACTCATTGTTTCAGTTCTTACACGTCATTTACATCAATATCTAGTTTCCTTTTAACAACTAATTATTCATCTTCACTGGTTGAACTAATCAGGTCCATGAAACACTCCTAAACTTCAGTAATTCTTTTTCCTTATTTCATCCATAAAATGTTATGGTGTTCTTCAGACTGATGCAGCAGGAGGACTTAGTAATCACATCGTAAGCTTACATAACCATACCTTGTACAACCAAGTTTCTTTTATTTCAACTAATTCTGTTATATTACAAATACTGTGAGTCATAACTGAAACTGGAATACCGCTGACCAATAATTTATTTTCCATTATTGAAAACTAAATATTTCCCCGTTGATTTATCATTTATGTGAATAAAATAAAACATATAATTTGGATTATGTCAGTAGCAGCTTTTAACAAATGTTCTGAAGGTGTTTCACTTGGATTCTTATCAGACTAAATCACGAAATTAATTGCTGATTGGGTTCCAGTTTTATTTAGTCACATTAAGCAGTGGTAAACGCAGTAGTTACCAAAGTAGTTACCAAAGAATAACACGCTTAAGTTCATCAAGCTGAGTTCAAAAATGGTTAAAAAGTAGATGGATTTAAATATTTTCAAGTTAAAATAGCAGAAGTTCATACAAATCTCTTAAAAATTTGGTAGAGTAGGCTAAATTCAATCCCGAAGCATCTTTCTGGTCAAATTGAATGATGAAACTCGAATAACCCTTAATATCAAGGTGTGTCATCCCAACTTACAAGTTTCCTAATCTCATAAAGCTGATCTCTTTTGGTTCATGTACTTTTGTGTGAATATTTCACTACTGCCGTTGAGTTTATAATAACAGTACTTTTGGCCTGTTGTGTTTTGAATTATCTGCGGAATCATTCTGGCTTCCACTAAACTGATTAAAGATGACCCACAGGTGTTCGGAAAAGTCTATTCCCGGATCTATCACTTGTCAAAAAGAATAACATGAACATCGTGAATACCATGGATTGCAGTAAAGTAGTCAGTATGCGGCTCTATACTATAATTATATAATATAGAAAAATATTGATTTATCCTAAAAACAAAATTGAGATACTTCTGCAAAATCTACTTGTATTTTTTGAATATCTTTTTCTAACAAACAGGTTTGGAAAACGCAGTTCATACCCCTTTGAAGACACCGATGGTCCTACTAAGAGTTATCGCCCAAATACTTATCGACATCAACAGTTGCGGAAGAAATATTTATCACAGAATGCGGACAATGACTATGATGAAGGCTTAGTTAAAAAGTGAACTGACTCTGAAAAAATACCATCTATCATAAATATTGTTAGTGATTAGTACAGTATATGTACTTGTTTGCATTTCTACAAGTAAAATGAGTACTGAGTAAGCTAATAAATTTTTAGATTGAAGATGGAATATTATGTTCTGTTATTTTAAATCCCCACCTTATTTTGTTGTGAATTCTATGTAGATATATCCTGTTGTCCAATGGCAACAGTAAGTTAACTTCGTTTCTTTAACGACTACCTAGTGAAAATGGATACAACTTTTTGAAATACTCATAACCGTTATCCTAGTGGCTTAGCATTTCCTTGTCGATTTAATATCATGATTTAGTCAGCCTCAACTTTTGTGAAGGCTTTAGTACCCTTGTCGTTGACAATTCGAAACCGATAGAGCACAGTAGGCTTGGAGTTGAACATGTGATCCTAATGTTCAATTTTCAGATTAATGTTGAATCTCATTATTGTATTTATGTAAGAAACGACAAGGGTGAGACTCAGGAAAGAATGTTTATTATTGATATCTTATACAGTAGTCATCAAATATTGCACACTTTCCACTAAAATAGTCATTTGCACAACATGCTTCATTTCCCCTTCTGCTTCTATCCCGACTTCCTCTTAATACGCTCATATTGTCTCTTGAGTTTCTCTGGGCAGAATAATTACCCATTGCTGGTAATTCCCTATGATTTCTGCCACCCTCTCAACATATACTACTTATATCCATTCTGAGCAACAGCGCCCACTACACTTACAATTGGCAGTTTTCACATCAGAAGCCTTCTCTGTTCCCTTTATCATGGCTTGGTAAC
The DNA here is from genome assembly GCA_944470555.2 of Heterobilharzia americana. Classification (NCBI taxonomy): domain Eukaryota; kingdom Metazoa; phylum Platyhelminthes; class Trematoda; order Strigeidida; family Schistosomatidae; genus Heterobilharzia; species Heterobilharzia americana. The sequence goes on from OX104134.1 coordinate 3,235,200, forward strand.
AACCAGCATTTAATTTACAATGGTAAATATTGAGTGGTTGGTTGATTAAGTCAGAATAATCGATCGATTCTGATAGATATGTACTAATGATTTTAAAGCTGTTAAATATTAGTTTCTGTGGTAGATGTAATATATAATTCTCTGATGTGAATCAGAAAGATAAACTAGTGAAAGAAAGACAGAAGTGAAGTGAGGTGTGATTACTTCCTATCGATAATAGGGAAAGAATTAAACGAAACATCCTACACTCCATATGAATTCAGTAAGTAGTATGAAGCTCTACTTCTTGTTGTTTTGGCCTAGGACTAAACTAACCCCCGTCATTTTGAACACCAGGACACTTTTTTCTACGCTTATAGGTTATGATACCTGTCTGTTTTCCGTCGCTTAGTTCTGATGAAGATGCTATGCCTCAGATTCTTCGTGTAACGAATTCGACTAATCAGCCTGGACTGAAGCATTCCTGACTCGTCCTTATCCCACGACATCATCAAAAATAACGTTTGATTACTTTCATGTAGAGGCAAGCCATTGAACATGGGGTTTCAAATTTAGATGTAAGGGTTAATTTCGACATTGCAGTACGAAATTCAACTCATGAACAGAAAGAATAAAACAAAATGGATGATATGTGACCTAAATTGAAACCAATTGATTGATCGGGATATTAAGAACCTAGGATAAATAAGTCACTTCAGGGAGACCGCTTATAAACTCCTTGTGGAAAGACAACTGGATCATTGCATAAGAGTATCAGCCATCTGAACACTCAAATATTCCTGCTTCAAAGAGATTACCAACATATGAACGATAGGTTCAAGATAGCTTTTGATGGTGTAAATCTGTTTTCACATATATGGACCTAAGAAACATTTCCACAAGGGTTAGAAGAATGACGATCTACAGTGCTGATTTCCCCTAACCAGCTTTTGGATAAGAATAAGTTACACCATTCAGTTACAATAAGCAAAAAATGTCAATTTAAAGTTCACAGTCTACATGTTTACAATTTGTCTTTATCACAACAGGATTGAACTGTTGCTTGTTTCAATACTTGCGATCAGAATGCATGAAATATGTTATCTGGGAAACATAAAACACAGGTGACCAAGACCCTGAACTTACTGCAAGAGATATTGAATACCTCAAATAACTCAGAGTAATACAATAAAGTAGTTACTAATAAAGTTTTCAAAGTATACACACTCAAAACCTAAACAATGTCCGTTGCTTTTTTCTTGATACTTTTGGTCTACCACACATGATATAATCAGACTGACAGCGACTGACTGGAGGATTCAGCACTTACGACTCATCGCTCTCGAAACTCAACAGATGGATCCATTACATCCCAATAGGTGATGCTGTTCCCACTGAGACCTAAACCCGACATCCATCGTATTAAACGACAAAACTTCATCATAATACTTTCCCGTAGCCTAGGAATTTAAGTAGCATTACAGTTAAAACACTTCTATCCTCCATGGAAATTATTATGCCTTTGCGCTTAGTTTTTTTATTTCAAAGTTGGTTCTGATCTCAATACAATTGTGTATGCCTTCAATCTAATCTCTTGATTTCACGTTGTCTGACCAACAGTGAATAAATAACATTACGGATTATGAAGTAATCACGAAAATGGTTTGCATTAGCAGAAGTTTACCGACGTTGGATTACAGTCCACTGTACAATACAGTTGTTATAAGAACATGTCTCTTAATATCATCTCAGTTGTGTGAGCTACTACTCTTTTATCAGAATATTCAGAAAATTTTCAGTAATCAAACTATATGTGTATATATGTTACTGAATACTTAAGTGCGTTGTTCCTTGAAAATATGAGATGACATGTTCCTGTACTGCTTGACTATATCTTGCTGATTGCTAATCAAACTTTGAATATTTTATTAATGAAGCCATGATATACATACCCGAACGTCCCGAAAATTCTTGTTCTGATCTTCAAACACACGGGAATTATATTGAAAGATTAAAGATTAAACCAGATTTCATACTCAATTTTCTTCAGGATATTCGTATCAACTATGGTGTAGATATCTAGAATACAGTACTTGTTACAGAGACTTATGAACTGTTTCCTGATCATTTCAGAATCCTAAACCACTAGTCATTTGTCACTGTATGAATTGGGGATATAAGTAGGAAAAATACAACGGATACATTAATTTTTGTTGCGTTCTCTCTAGCTCCATACGAATTGGTAAGTTCAGAAACTTAGAATGAACAAACAGCACAACACATGAAAATTGGGAAATGAGGCCACCGTGAAGGAAAAAAAAGTGTCTTTTAACATAGTGTAATTGAAAGGATGTTTTTTATGGCTAACCTTACAGAAACCTGAACTGGGAGGATGCGGATAACTGTGATAATTAATTTTCAAAAAACAACAACAAATAAGTACTCAGAAACATGAGTCTACCAGAAAAGAGGGATAAAAATCAACTTTGACTCAATTCACTAAAATCATAGTCTGAATGAAAAGCGGAGGTGTAGTAACAAATATTGCCAGCGATACAGTTAAGGGTCGACTACCAATTTTTTCTGAGGCCAAGTTAAGCTTGAGCCTATTTACAACAAGCATAAATAAAAGTAAAACGTGTTTACAGTTTTCAAATAAAGTTCCACTCCGAGTGTTAGTCTTGTCCACTATATTCAGAATATGGCGTTTAATCAAGCATCATTTGTTCGTCCAACGCTGAGATCTCTTAAAATAAAAGCCATATAGTCATTATAATATGTTGCGCTTTCATAGTCAACTGGATCCGTAGACATTGAAATTATTCAATTTGGCTAGAGGTTTCAAATACGCTGTCTAAATCTGTGGTGGTTTTCAGTGTAAAATATTACCACAAATGTCCAGAATCCATTGTATCCAATGCAAAACAGTTGAAAACTACAAACTTCTGTGAACTGTTTTTTCTAATATAAGTGAAAAACTTGGGCACTGTGGTAGAATGTAGTTCC
>OX104134.1:3238322-3331755 GCA_944470555.2 Heterobilharzia americana
AATATCGACAAAGCCACGAAAGAAACTTGACTTGCTCAGGGAGCCTAATTCTCGTTCCAATTTGAGTGTATTGATCTCGAACTTCGACTGATTTTTCGCAGTCCAGTGTTCTTCCCAACTTCAGAAAATGGAAAAAATATATGGAAAAGAGGTACTTCCCACATTCATGGCAGCCACGTTTGATAAAATACTAGCGACCCGTGGTGGTCCTATCTCCAGCGTATGTTCTACCATTGAAAGATCTAAGGTTTACGACTCAGAGGTGACACAGCCATGCAAATCTGTTGAGGAACCTCACACGAAGACCTGGATTACGGCGTTCAAAACAGCGACAAGTTTCGTTCCACTGCAGCACACCAGGCAGCCATTCAGCAGCCGGGTCTCACTTGGTCGAAAATCCTAAATAGGCTTGGCCTCACAGCAGTGGTGGTGAAGAAACCAGAAGTTATCGAAAGCCGCAAAGACCACACAAAGCCTGGAAACTTCTCTACTGGCATGCTCCGGCGGTGACCGTAGCCAATGGAAGAGACTGTTTGTTGTTCGCCACTGATATGAAAACGACATTGGTGTGGAACTCAACTTTCTTCTCGCAACCCCAAACGCAACTCATCATGAGCCATTCCTCAATATGCTGGCACACAAGGGCTAGACGGTAGCAACCTTTGAAAAAGGTTCGCCTACCGCAATTTAGGATTGTGCAAACCTAGTCACCGATATTTCCTCTAGCTTTTTTTCTCGGCCATAATTCGTATGGATTTACTGAATCATCAAGACCCACTAGTTGACGTCTAGTGACGATGACTGATGCATAACGACATGAAGCTGTCTGCTGACGAAACCGCCTACTTAGGTGTAAGTTTGGCCATCGCAAGGACGAAACAAATGGTCCTATCAGTATTGGACAAACGTACGGAGTTGAGAAAGCTGGAACATTCTTTTTCACGCAAAACCAGTAATGTCACACTTCTGATCATGACCACAATCTCACGTGTGACATATACAGCCTCCATCCAGCCGTCAGTAAGATTAGGACGGTGAAAAGTGACCTCAATGAGTGCTTCGAATGGGCGCTGCTGAACGGTCAAACGGTCTTTGGGTATCACAATCCCATAGGGTGACTAAAATGTATTGCAGCAAGTGGCGTCCTAACGGTGACCACCGACGGCTCAACACTAAAAAGACAACTGACTGCCACCCTATGCCTTCTAATGGGTGACCGGTAGAAGAGGTGGTCGCTGAATGTATTAACGCATCCCCCCGCAAATTTGATGCCCTGTTATCTTCTACAGAACGGAAAACATGTTTAGTTAGAACCGCCACGTCCTCGGAACACTTAGAATCCTAAGTAACCATTCACTGTGCGTGAACGTGTGCCAACTCTGCTTTTCAAAACGTTTTTCATCGTGGCAGTAACTTTATTAGGAACGCGAAAGTTTTTGCCGTATTGCTATGGTATCAGTCTTACAACAATTCGTCAAACATTTTTGTAAATGTATTTGCTTTCCAATGTAGCGTATAAGCACTTCCCATTTTCGTTTTCGTAAACTTTTTTCGTGGTGTTAAAGACACTTCTCTCTGTTACAGGTGCAACCAGCGCTGGTCGGAATGTCTCAGCGCCGAAGCGATCGTGGTGGACCTACCTTCTACTCCATCGTTTTATTTTTTCAGCGACACCCTAGAGTAAGTTCAGACAACCAAGGGCAGCTGTTCACAGTAAGCCCATCGCGAGAGTTTTACTGGCAGTGAAACCACCTTGGTTTTACCTCCGGCTGGCGCCGTCTTTGGGTCGGTGTAAACCGACTGAGGAAGAAGTAGCTTCAGAGGCAAATAATTCTGTAAAACTAACACCCAAGTGTTCGATGAGGTTCAACATCGATGGTCACCCTCATACCTTTAACGAACCCCTTAAGCTGAAGGTACTTCTTCAAGTTTCCACGTCATTTGGCACAACTTTGTGCTTCGTCGTTCTGCCTGTACACGAGGCTCCAGCCGTTTCCCTGAAACCCACAAATATTTTGGCACTGGTATCAAACATATGGAACCACCCAGCTGGTTGATTGCATTCTTTCTCGGTTTCCCACTCGCTGCGTTGTAACAATTACGAAATGCTAGTGACTGTTCTTTGCGTTCGTCAAGTTAGTATAAGATCAGTTCCTAAAAGCTTCTTCACCACAGGCATATAGAGTTATCCGGTTACAGACAGCTCTACGTCTCAGTTTTTTTATTCTCATCCAAACAAATACTTTACAGAAAGTGAGTTAGGGGTAGTCTGTGGTGGACCAGAGATTAGACACAATGTACGTCTCCCATTTGAACTTTACACTTAACAGCCATACACTTGTACTGCTCTTTCCTTTTATTCTACAATTCCACGATATCACTATTAATTTGCTCACTAAACGAGTAGAAACCTGCAGCAATATCCAATCCCATACACGTACTCTTTTTTAAGGGTGTCATAATAATTGGCATCACTTACCCAAGCATTTTAGCATCTTCAACACATGATTCAGGAACTTGCGTTTGAGGGTTCCACAAATCCTCGAGTGAAATATTTCTGTGACAATCGTGTCTGCTTGTAATCCTATCCGCATAACGGCGGCTACTATACCAAATCTCGTACTCCATGAGTTCTAATTCCCTGCCGATGCTTATTTCTATGAGTGGCGGGTTTAAAAATTACTATTATAAGAATATAGGATGCTGACATCTACCATTACCTCCACAGTAGGCCTTTCAACCTCCTACTGGGTGGAATCCCCCTGCTTTTCTTACCCGCGCCATCCTTGAAACTGACTTAATAGGCTTCCCGTTGCCGCGTGATAAACTTCTTGTATGCTGTGGGACAGTCATGCACTTTAACAGGCTGATTTCTACACGACCTCCTCATCTGTTCTCACTTGTTATCTGAGATCACCTGACTCATCATCTACTCTCACTAGACGATGGGATACGTTGAATGGCTAGTTCATGTAAATACTAGACCCAAACTCACTACGATTACTGGGAGCACATGATGGTGGCCAATGACAAGGAATGGGACTTGGTTCTGCTTAAGGATTACTGACGGGGAAGTCCGACGTACACTTACTTGTCGCTTGTGTATTACGCTGGCGCTCATATTTCTCTATTCCTCGGTACAATGTTGATATGCTTTAGAGCAGCCTAAATCATCGTTTTGTTTAACGAGACGCAGTGAACAGTGGGAAGCCTTATGCAAATCTCTGTTTTGACGCCCTTCCCTGTAACCTGAGGTTGCGACGCTTCTTACGGCGTTCTGTTCACCAACTTCAAGTTCCATAAGTGTCTGAGTGGCATCAGAGGGCTGGCAGCATGCTAATTTATCTGGAAATGAAAATATTTAGAAAAATGTAAAGTCCAACAAACGGCATAGATGCATTCCATAAGCAGCATTTTATAAAGACAAGGAATATAGTAATCCGCCAAAAGAAATTACACCGCGACCCTTCCAAAGCATAAGAAACCGAAACACACGGGATACCACTAATTAATACCAACCCGCTACTGCAGTCAACAGTTTCGCGAACAGGAAGTGCACCCGCCAGAAGCGATTCCGGTGTACTAAAGTGAATGGTTCTATGCTTTCAAAGAAAAAATGTGATATATACTTAATAAACCCATACTAAACTCATAAAAACGTCTGGAAGGTGATAATTACATTCAAAAGTGGATTTAGTATCGAAAAAACCGCAAGCGGATTGTGTCTGCATTAAATCATCAGAATTGATGAAAATTTCGGGCGCTACCCAAAGAGTCTGGAGCGATTCCGATGTTTGTAAAGCTTCGTAGGTGAACTCGAAGTTCACGAAGCATTTATACTGCACCCTAAGTTTCAGAATACTGGGGATTCGTAGTTGTATTAAGTTGGCTTTCGTAGTATTATGATATATACTGTTCGTGTGTTTTTATGAGATGTGTCTGCATGCTGGGGATCCTTCAAGTGGCAACGGCCAACAGAAACAACTGCAAAATTTGGAGGCAGACACGAAATTTGGTAGGTATACCCGTAAATGCTGGCTGGATATGTAGCCATCCCACATCTGAGGGGAAGCTTTTGTGCCACAACAATAATTTTCGAAACTTCTTGACCGAAGGACTTCTGCTGAACTAAAAGAATGCAAGGGTGTCGAAATAATTCTCTAACTCGTGCTGCATCGATCAAATCTGTTGACTTTTATGTGTTGCATCTCGTTTCGTTTGCAGACACTAACAGTTGAACGAAGTTTGTTTTGCCATCATTATTCTGAAGTTTTATTTTCAATAATTGCTACTATGTGTAAATTGGCTGTATAAATTGGTGCCAAAATTCCCCCAGTGGGCCAAGAGACACAAATGGTCGACTGATTCTAACTCACTTCGAAAGGTACGCCTGAGATAGTTATGCCCAGTTTATTGTCAGAATCATCTAGTGACCCAGCTGGTGTTAAAAATGGCATACCCCCACTGTAGATTGCCGTGACAAAGATTAATACTAAGCTAGCCAAATATGCTCCATTACTGTGTGTTATAAGAATGCCAATGCTAGCTCTGGGGAGGTAAATAGGTGGAAACATTCAGTCCACTTTGTTGCAGAAGCTACCCAGGGTTTCTGTCGTCTTACGACGCTTTGGTGCATAATATTACCGACTCTGTCTCGGTTTATCACTCTCAAGATTAGTATCTACAGACAAACTGTATTTCATTAGCCGAGTGTCATATCAAATTAAGAAAGATATCGAGTGACACCGCTTGTCTGCCTTTCTTCAAGTTTAGTTGCGTCAGGCATGCCAAGCCGTTTCTAAAGTTCTGGGGGGTTTATTACAACGCTTACTGCCTTCAAAATTGATGAAGTTGCTGAAGATTCAACACCGTGCTAACGTTGCACTCATGAAAGTCAATCGGAACTTCCACTCAATAACGCGGGAACCTCAACTGCTATTGACCCTTTGAAAGAACAGCAGAAAAACAGACACCAATCAAATGGTTTTTTCCATGGCCTCTACCATTCACCATGCCCTACGGGTAAACAGTCAGACTAGGGTTGGTTCGGCTGATCTAGATTTCCAAACTACGGGCGTTATCTCTTCAAGACCAGATCTTTGTGCCATGTTGTCCATGTCATGCCATTTCTAAGCCTAGAATGATCCGCAATTTAACTGCAAGTACATCAGCACATCCCTGGTCCATTACTTACGCGAACTTCAACGACTCTAAATTTATTGCTAACCTTAGACCACATCACATATTAACCGGTTAAACTACCCCCCGGGCTGCAGACTGACGGTAGAATCACTTTCATGCTTAGCAAACCACCCTATCCTAAAAATAGTGGGCAGCTTTAAGCTAGGAACCGCCATATAAGATCATTTCACTCAACATTCTACATTAAGAACAACAACGTTTGGCCCGTTTTAACATAACTGCTCTCCAGACCTACCCTTAATGATCACTATGGAGGTGTTACAGCCTTCGCTAAGGCAGAACGGCTGCACTAAATAACGATGAACCCGAAATCGTATGCTTGGAAAACCTGTTATTCGATTGGTGAGAAGAGGCATCGCGGAGCGGCTTTTTTGAATCCCCTTTTACCAGGTAAAAGTGGTTACTATACTGAGTCTGCAACAAGATTTAACCACTGCGACTGTTCAACACCTATTCCTGGACCCTGTAAAACCTAACCATACACCAGGTGTTTTGGGACCTCAAGATTTAATTACACCCCTGGTAAGCCAGATGATTCAGATGGTGTCCGGCCACATGTTGAACGTGATTGCAAGAAGACGTCCGGAGCCGAGCTGGATCATTCCCTCATCGCGCTCTCCAGGCTAGCCCCTCTCCCATATAGTGGTGGTAAAAATGAGGTCATCTTAAGCTAGGACCTTGGTGATTTTATGTTAAAAAAGTGCCACATGACCACGGGTCATCTAAGCAGTGCAGTTTCACCCAGCCGATCCTCCGACTATCTAGGGTCGATGTTGAGTAGATCGATTTGCCTTATCCGACCGCCTTCTCGCCTAACTATTCCATAGCTGTTTGTTTTAGTGCCAACCCAAATAATACCATACAGCTTTCTAAGCCCTCTAGAGACGTTGATAAGTTGTTCCTTCACAATATCTTCTGTCTCTGTCTACTATTAGGGCGTTCATTTTCCGTGTTTGTAAATGGCCACCCAGTCTGGGATAAGGTGCTAAGTTTAACCTTACTTACTTTACTGCGCGCCTCTTCAGTCATTGCTACAAGCGAGGCTTGGTGAGCTTCATATTTTTAGGATTCGAGCACTTATCGTAACAACTAAAGCTGGTTTGTGGCATCAGGATTACGGCGGTGGGGAAGGTTGTCGTATAAAAGTTTATTCATCCCCAGATTCAGCGCGGTGAGAAACCTTGGAGTCAAGAATTACAAAAGATTCCGTCGGAGTCATTCTGAAACCTGTGAGCCTCCTGTTCTTCCCTTTCAGTTGCATGTACCACCCTCCCAACTTTACGTCTGACTATGGCAACCGTCTATCAGAAGCCTCCCGGTTCGTAACCTCGACATCATTTTCAGGAAAGTTATCTGCGGGAACTTTAGTATCCCAAAAATCTATTGGCACCTGACAAAAGCTCCTAATCAGTATGAATCTTCCGTCCACTGTCCTGAGCCTGATGGGTGACTTCAATTTGTTCAAGGTTTGACGAGGCTCGGCAATGTCTTGGACCTCGTTTTTGCCAGCAAATTTGTTGCCTCCGTAGCACGCGTCGGTAGTTGGTTCTCAGAGAGTTACCACAATATTGTACTCTTTTGCTTGAACTTCGAACTTACCGGTAACCTCGAAAGGAGGCCAGTACTATGTGGAAAATACCGTGATATCAACTGAGACGTTTAGATAAAGAAGACTACTTTACCAACACCCCTAACGAAGCACTGACAACTATTCAAGATTATAACTTGCGTAACAACCGCGACTACTTTGCACTGGAAAAAAATTAAGTGCATGATTCTAAAAACGTTGTCCATTCCAGCCCTCCTTCGAAGTTATCTTCGGAAACGTGCAACCCACTTTCATAGGCAACATGACTTTTCTTCGCTAGCCCCAAAGCCTAGCATTTGGGCTTATGCTAATTCGCTGAGTGTGCAGGAAGCCATTGCACAGAGATCACACGCCCCGTTTCCTAGCAATGAAAGAACTCTTGCAAACGTATTCAAATCCAGTTTGGGATCGTCTAAATGCAGCGTAATAATCGCCGCTTACCAGCCCACAACCTTCAGTTTGGAAGGTTCATGGGACAAACTATTTGAAAAGATGTCAATTTCCTAAAAGAAAGGAAATTGGCCGAATATGGTCACAAGAGTAGGTGACTTTAACACAAGAATTGGGAAGCTGAGACAGTTGAAAAGGCACCGTGGAGACGCTCACGGAATGCCGTGACAACGGTGAACGTCTGTTACTATTTTGTTTCGATAACCACTTGCTCCCGGCCAGCATCAGCTTTAGGCAGGGGGACAGACATCGTCTCGTGTGGTGTCCGCCGGCTTCCAAAAACCATGGTTGCGGATAGATCGCGTTGCCATAAGCCATCTTTGGAGAGGATCGGTGAAGGATTTCGGCTTTTCCTATTGCACCAGTTTGTACTTCGGTCATGTGTTAGTTTTGGCTCGTGTTCGTCTGAGCTCCGCTGGTCACAGGAAACAGAAGGTAGTGGGGGCTATCCGTGTTCGATTAATAGGTGAGGACACCAAGTACCCAGTTGGAGAGGAGTTAGCTAACCATTTGTCAGAACATTACAGCAATGCTCATCCTAAGTAAGCCTTGTGTGATACTAAGCCTACTGTAGAGATAGTGGCAATGATAGTTGGCAAACCATATCCGTAGTTTGACAGATGCCACTGGATTTCCCTGACATCCTCCACATCAGTTGCTGCGGGAAGATCGACCTCAACTAGATCTGATCACGTTAGGCAGCTAAAGCAACTGAAACACAAGTTTACCAACAGTCTTCGCGTTGATCGTGAGGAATGGTGGGTGGTGAAATGGGGAGAGACGGAGAGGGCATCAGCCCTGAGCGACTCTCGAAAACTATTTAGGCTTGCCAAAGACATTGGCAAGAAGAGGATGATTGTGAGTGAAACCGCCCCCGAGAAGGATGGAATGCTGATAACCTCCCATGGCGAGCGGCTGGAACGTTGGGCAGAACGCTTTGAGGCTCGGACCAACTGATCTACGGCGACGCTTTGTCTACCGAACATCTAACCTTAACTTGAATAGGACTTACCTGATAGTCCTCCAACTCTTTTTGAAGTCGAAAAGCTGTGCCGAACCTGGAACGACACGAAAGCAGCATGAACCGGCAGTTTGCCACCTGAAATTCTCGAGGATAGAGGGAGGAAATCGCTGAATTAAATGACGGTTGTTCTGGTTGGTCTATAGGAATCGGAGATAGAAGAGTCAGAAGAGTTTGGTTTTTTGATCATCCCAGTCCACGAGAAGGGATACCGCATCCGAGATCCGAAGGTCTGCGGTTTTCTGACGCCTAGCTGGGACTCGGACAGGTTCTCGAACACAGGCATACCTACCGGCAGACAGCACCTGGCACATTTCTTGATGTGAAGACGATATTTGATTCTATCAGCCGTAAGGTGTTGTGGCAGTGTCTGACTGTGAGGGAAGCGCGGAAAAGGCACATAACGCTAGTCAAAGCCTTCTGCACGGATTCACATGGTGGTGTCAAGGCTTATGAAGAGTTTTCATGGGAACCGACGATGACTGGTGGTATCGGCCAAGGATGTCCACCGTCACCGTTCTCATTTAACTTCGTCGTAGACATACTCATAGACATAGCTTTAGGTGCACGTGGCTTCTCAGGAATCAACCTATTCCCCGGAGGCCATCTGGTTGACTTCAAGTACTCAGACCGTATTATCCTGCCGGGTGAAGACACTGCCAAAATGGAGGATCTTGTTAACGTGTTGAGCGTAGATCTGAGTATTTTTGGCGTGCATCTCCCATCTTTTGTGGGTAGGATGATGCTCCTGAGGTCATGTGAGGGGTACTGGGCAAGAAAGGCAGGCCGACTGATGTGGTTGAGAGCCCTAGCCGGATAAAGCGGCCTGCCCCAGCGCGCAGTACAAGGGAGAGTTGGATAGGCTGAGAGAGGGTTCAGGGTAGCTAGACCAAACCCGGAATCGGTCAACAAAGTCTCATATTACTGACAGGAGTCGTGTGGGGGAGATGCAGACTATCTGCTTGGGATTATCGAGGCAACGGGAACCAGTGGTGGAGGTCTGTTGGTGACTTGGCAGAAACTGGTCACTCCCTGACATCTTTTAAGGCTTCAATACTCGCAATAACCCTTATCTTCAGGTTGTTCATCGTGTCACACCACTTTGTGTGCTTTGATATCACCTTTTCTATCCAGTTGCCGTTTGTGTACTGCTGTGGAGTATAGGAACTTGGGCCGAAACACTTGTGTACGAAGTTTTACGTTGATTGCGTCTGCGTCCGAGCCGGGACTTGGACAGCAACTGCAATCCCCACGACCGAGGTGTGATCTAGATGAACCAGCGGTGAGAAAGAATAGGAATAACAGTAAAATGGGAGAAGTGAATGGAGGGCTGTACATTAAAGTGAACGAGAGAGGTCTTAGAAACTCAGGTGCATCGATAGCACTGCTTTACGAACAGAAAAACACAATCCAGTGTGCCCAGCGCTTCTAACTCACGGCAAAACTAGATTACCAAGGGGAAATTAAATACAAGGAGTAAGAAAAAACATCTGACCTACAGTTACCAACTACTGTTGAACACAAAAATACGAGTCCGAAATTAACGTCTTTAGCAGCTATGCAACAAACTCTAAACTTCATGTCATAAAATTACTGAACTTTGGTCCCCTGAGTTTTCCAACTATCTTGCTGGAGTACGCTGCAGGTTTGGAATGGTCCCAGCTGTCCCTCTAGCCCCGAAAATCCTGAAGGGATAGATATAATCGATTATTAGTTAATCTGCACCCTTTAGATACTGCTACTCCCTCTGGTCCGTAGATGAAAAAAGCCTCTTGTGTGCTGCCGATCAGTAAAACAAGACTCTTAAAGTGCTTCCGACCATGTTTTGAAAGTAGCAGGGGGTGGCTATTTACGTACAGCTTACACACCACAACTGTGGACAGGTGAGCGTGGATCTTTGTACATGTTTCTCCATGCTCTCCTTTTGACGGTTGACCACTAAGGTGGCGTTTTTAGTTAAGTCCTGAGGGTAATCTATGGGGGTTATGCGTAATGTGATACATCGTGATCGTACACCCTCTGACTCTCTGGCGCTGTACCGGTAGCAGCTCAGAACTGCACGTGTGTCAACAATTGTAATCTTACTCTTTGTGTTGAGAGGGAGAGGGTTTCCTGTAGTTTCATTTAAGATTTCGGAGGGGACTTCTCGGAGGACTGAAGTATTCGTTGGCTCTGGTACTTCCCCTCAAATCTTCGGATATTAGCGATTGAGAATTAGGGGGTCCTGGTGGGTCAGTGATAAAAGCAGGAAGCAGTAGTGGGCCTAGAATACAGCCTTGAGGCACGCCACCTAGCTTTGGGAATCAGTTACACAAAGAGGAACCAACTGTAACCGGCTGCAACCTAGCGCAAAGACAATTTCCAAGCCAACTTAGTAATTTTACATGTATACCCATAAGCTGAAGTTGTTTACGCATAATATCATGATATGTTCTGTCAAAGGCCCTAGAAAAGCCAAGTAAACCAGTGCGAACGAGTTTTGTATGCCCAGCAGAGAGAGTTTAGTTATTCCAAGCTACCAACAGGTTGGTGCTACATGAACTCCTAGGTAAAAAACCATATTTACAGTCATTTAGGGTTGAATTCTTAGGTGAGTGATCACGAAATGAGTCATATCTTCCCTTTCCCAAGGCCCTCGCAAACGAAGAGGTCAGGGATGCCGCTCTGTACTTAGAAGCAAATGGTTTATTGCCACCTTTATGCAGTGGGTTGAAAGCCACCAGCTTCCAACTGCAAGGTGACCAGATTTCCAGAAACGGGCATCCGAAGAGGTTTGCTAGTGAGGCACTCAGGATATCGTCACACCTTTTACATATTCTTGAGTGAATCAAATCACTTCCTGAGGAATGATTCGGATTCAAGCTATTTAAGACTCCCCTAATTATAGAAAGTTCAGACTCCACATAATTGAACCCCTCTGTAGCACTTTTGCGTGACATACGTGGTTGTACCTCCAAATTAAAAGAATTTGTTTTGGAGTACCACAACCAATAAGTTTGAAACCTCAGAATTGGTGTGAAGAGTCCCCAAACTACTGAGTTCCGGTACGCCAACTGAACTGTTGCTCTTCCATTTTATCGGTGAGTACAACATCCCATGATTCCCCTCCAGGGTCCCACACGGTTATGCCTGAGATTTCAGTCTATCATTTCCGTTCTATATCTTGCACCCATTAAGGATATCTGCGTAATTATGACAGTCAGTTGAGCCACTAGGTACTTTCGGTTGATTCCAGGATGTCTGTTTATGCCGGAAAAGCTTACGCGTGTTTGGCTTAACCCAGGAAGGGTAAAATTCGTTGGTCCTTCGAGAAGTTGGAGGAGTTATCGCCTATCTTTTGAAAGATTGCGCGTCATAAGCTCCTATCTGGAATACAGACCCAGTGGGTCATTGCAGTCCAGGCAAACGAAGACAACTAGGTCTTGTTGAACGTCTTCAAAATCAATCCCATAACTCAGGACTAATGGCTAATCAGGGGCAGGTAACCTGGATGCCAAAACGTTGAGGGAAACAACTGCATGGTCACCCATTCCAAGAGGGCTAAGAGATTTCAGTCGATTATCCCAACTAACTGATTTATGAAAATCTAATCCAGTTGGGGTGACTTACCATCAAACCCCCAGCGAGTACATTGAGAAACGTGTCCATTCAAGCAGCTTTCCAGTACTGATTCTCGAAAACCTCATGGTGGTTAAGAGTTGAGGAGAGTCAGAATCTCCTATAATGAAGACCTGTAGAAGGTCCAGTTCCTCGGCTCCTCTAATGGGTCGTATCAACGTCCTGTTCGACTTGTAGTGGCTCTAGGAGGGAGGTATAAGACTCCAGCGGACCTCTTCAGCACTTAACGCCACACCTGAGCACATCTTCAGCGCTAATTCTGTGAGAGTAAATCTAATGGGTTTCCGAAGAAGGGCGGGCGCAAAGGACAAACCAACCAAGCGATCTATCTTTCCGGATCAGGGTGAGCTGTCCTAAACGAATTCCCTCATGTTTTATATTCTGTGTGAGCGATGTTTGACTGAAAGCCATTATGGCAGGACTACCTTCATCAACCTGTAGCCTTAACTCTTGTATCTTGGGATGCAGGTCAGGCAAGCTGCCATAGGCGCAGCGAGTGAGAGTATGAAGGTTGGAAGTCAAAGAGGCAGAATGAGTCGACAACATGTTCCCAGCTTTTAAAGGGCCGGCTTTGGCAAGTATTTTACCGACGGGGGAGAGAAACAAAGAGCTACTGCACCCATTGGTCCGCTTGATTGAGAGCTAGTACAGGATTCTTTGATCCAGGACAAGAATGGCAGAAACTCTCTAGAGAATGCATCAGATTTATTGGGCCAGGATTCCAGAGTAGTTCCAACCATGTCCAGAGAATGAAGGGTTGCCCAGAGCAGCCTGAGAGTACGAATGGTGGAGAGATGAGCCGGCCTCAGAAGATGGTTAGTTTTTTCTGCCATCACATCAACCTGAGGTTCGTTCACTAGATATTTCCCACGATTTATAACTTGGATAGGTTCAGCAGTAGTGGTGCCCACACATTACGGAGTCCCGTGTATGATGACCGAACAGAATAGTTCTCCAGAGAGAATTTTTCAGCTTTGTGAAGTTCTTTCACTGATCAGGGGCTGTCAAGCCTCATCCTAATGTCTAACAGTTCACTAATTGATGAATATTCAAAAGAATGTGTTTGAACTGATGATTTCTATCAAGAGAAATTCTCAGAGGTCTGAAAGGGACCTTGGGGTGGATTCGCTACGCGCTACGCATCGTAGAAATGAACTACAGGGTGGGGTTCTTAAAAGATCACAAACATTGGCTGAGATCATACTTTTCACGATTAGCCAACATGGAAGCCACTTTCCTTAACGTTAAAGGTCATGACTGACCTAAGGCGAAGGCTTAACTCTTGGGGCCCAGTCTTCCCTATGAATGCAGTCTTTCGGAGGCAACTCCCGGACTTAACTGTTCTAACCTGCTTGCATTTCTTCAGATCTTTCTGTCACCATTTATCAGGCGTAGGATTTAAATTCGTGACGAAATGCAGTCCCTGATCGTGGTGACTTCGTCCCTGCCTCCATTTACACATAGAACATTGGTACTGGTCATTACACGAGAACCGCCCACAATCTTACATCTTTCCTTACTGCTAATCTTAAGATTGTCTTTGAGATCATGCAACTTCCTATAAGTGAAGATAGTTCGCGTAGAGATCTCATCTGTAAGGTGGTCAGAGTTCAGTCTGAATAGCTGTCGGCCTCTTCGATATTTACTTTTGGTCCTACAATATGGACAAAATTACCAATCTCCACCGAACGGGTTATTTGACAGTGCTTCATAATGACCGGATGGCTGGCTAGGATCGTAGGAGCAGTGAGCCCACTGTGAGGAAAGCTCACAACCCATCCCTTTAGACGGGCAGCTGATGTCCCTGAGACAAACCACACAGACATCCTTGGAGACTGTAATAAGACTAAATGAAGCGTAGATAAACTTTTGTTCAGGGAGGTTTTGAGCGTAACACAGAAAATATAACAAATTAAGCAAAATTCGCCCTCTACAATGACAATTCCTAAAATATCATACACACCATATAACTTACCAACACCGAAAATTGTCTGATTGATTGTGTTTTATGAGCTCAGATAAGCAGAATATCTCCATCGTGACACTAATTCGTTTAAAGCTTATAGTAAGTAGAACTTCACCGGATTGTGCTCATGGGATAATAAACAAATATGAGGCGAAATGAAAGAGGCAATGGGGAGATTAGCGTGCGAGATTCACCGTTTGCGTTACAGTGGGACATGTGATTGCAACGGAGGCTGAAATAAGTATGAGCACAAAGACTGCATAACTTTTAAAATACGAGTGCTTTTTATGATAAAGAATTAATATATAGCATACCAGTAACTGTTTGACCACATAGAAATTTCGTCGGATGCGAAGTCACTGGTAGTCTTACGCGTGTCCTTAGCGCTCTAACGATGTTTGATAGTAGTTTTTGCAGTGAACCACTATAGTTCGAATAGGTATGATGTCATTTTCACCGTGCCCAATTTTAGCACAACATCTGTAGAGGGTAAGAGAAGAAAAAAGACTGGAAAACGCAACAAGGAATGGTTGGAAAAGCTAAACAAAAAGCACCTTATGAAAACGGAATTGCAGTCAAGAGAGTCTTGTTGCTAGCATTTATCACGAAAAGTAATCAACATAATAATTCTATAAGTTACCGCATTTAATGCTTCAGATAACAGTGATAATGTTATGTTATACGTATAACATGTATGATGTACAAAAGTACTTTTATACATCAGCATTCAATCTTAGATTCGCTAGAGGTGTGGGAGTATGAGATGTAGAGACGACTGTTCACGAGTGTCTTAAAATAGCTTCTACTGATTAAGGCTTAGGGTATATCGTGATTAGATATGAACAGAAAAGATGCAAGGATAGGATAAGTTAGCAGCGGTCGCTGTGGTGGGATTAGGTGATAAAGCTTGCTAAATGAAGTCAGTTGTAAAGCAGAAATTTGAAACTTATCACTGGCATTTAGGGATAGAAACTGCACTGGTGATTTATAGGAGTAAGACTTAAGTAGTAATTAGTTATATCGTTTGGTCGTTTGCTGTTCCTGAGCTCCACTCAGGGTCTTGGACACTATGTTCGTCAGGCTGATTCCTCTGTGGTTATCACAAGAGGAATTTTCGCCTTTCTTGAGGACTGGGATAATCAGTGATTTTGACCAGTCGGAGTTGATGGTTTTTGATTCCCATATACTGGTTAACACTTCCGTTAACCTGACTAAGAGCACCCTACCACCATCCTTGTATACCTCAGAAGTTAGTCAGTCTGGTTCTGGAGTTAGTCCGTCTGACTAGGCGTCTGAAGAAGTTAGCAACCTCATGCTACGTACTCGCATCAGAAGGAAGTCTACATCACTTTGTATCACTAGCTATCAGGCAGTTCTTCACCAAAACATGATATGAATATGGGCAATAAATTATGTCCGAAACGTTATCCGGTAAACGGTACTGTTTCGCTGTGACATTTCTAACAAACACACTAAAATGGAATCACAACTTACCACAGTGCCCAAGTACTATTATATTTTCACAAAAGTACTTGTCATTTAAAAGACATTGCGTTCAGTACTACTTGCTTTTTATCAATTTTTAGTATTTTACTCATTAACAGGAGCCGTAGCAATCACTATGTTGTTAGACGAAAGTGGATCTCATGTGTCCCCGCCATCAGATCTTCTGAACAGCAGTCGCCGGCCTCTTTTTTATAAGATACTAGGCCATGAGTAATGATTACTTTAAAAATATTTCGCAAAACGAAACAACTGTCCCTGTGCCAAGTGCTTATATTCACTTTGTTGTCAGATGTACACTCCTTAGGAAAGTTACCATGGTATAGTTAACTACTTTCGGTGGGTAGCCTAGTGCAACATGTCCGTAACAGATTGAAAATCAACAGTAGAGAAGTGTATTTGTAAATGAGCAGCGGCGAATTGAAGTATATTTCCTAAAAATGTGCGGAAGGATTTCATTGCATATATATATATATATATATATATATATATATATATATATATATATATATATATTAGTGCGGTAGAGAGAAGGTTTAGATAAGTAGGAAGCGAAGCAGCTTCCAGCTGTACAAAATATTTGCTAAGACGGGATGAAAATTGTCGTGGGATGACGCTTTTTCGGATAGAATTCGGTAATCGTTCCCAAATAATGTTGTACTTTATGATAAAGAAGTTTGACCGGAATTTATGGCAGCGTTCTACTTTGAGAGTGGAAGCCTGATGTCTGAGGTTATATTTTTTAGGAATGCTAAACCGAATGTCGTCGTTAGGTAAGTATATCAACCCTCTAAGAATTCCGAAAATGTTCAGTTTCAAGTTGAATCTTCTAAGCCATAAAGGTTCCATGTTGTAAGTCTCGTATCTCTCAGGATAAGGTGTCAGTTCTATATTTCACTAGTCTTTTTGTGAATCTGTGTTGTGCTTCTTCCAGCTTACTCTTGTTCTTGATTGAAATACTATTATTAATGTGGGGAAAAAATTCAAGGAATGAACGAATGCATGACTTGTATAGTATAAACTTAGCTTCCTTAGTCCCGAAGTTCAGAAAGATGAACCTAAGGAGTTTTACGACCTTGGAGACCTGAGAGTCAACATACTCCGCGAGGCTGAAATCTGGTGAGTATTTCAAACCAAGTTCCACAATACGTGGGAGGATGGGAACAGATTTACCGTATAACAACCAAAAAACCGGATGGGATATGTTTAGAGCACAACATCTCACAATTATCGCAGTTAAAACTCATTTCCCATGTATGACACCAGTGTCTATTTATGTCCTATTTTGCCAGTCTTTATTAGGTTGGAGCCAGGTGAGCTGTAGACTATTTTAATGTCATCAGCAAATAGAAAAGGTCTCTGATGTGATAATACATCACATATATATGCATAAGTATCAAATAAATGGTAGTGGTCCGAGTACACTATTTTGTATAATCCCACTGGTGATTGGGAGTGGCTTTGAAATGTGAGTATTAATATTAACTAATTATCAACAGTTACTGAGGTATGTCGCTAACAATTTACTAGCAAATCAATATAATGCCACTTTGAATATAAGCATTTTGTAACTCACGGTGTCAAGAGCTTTGCTGAAATCTAAATATACCACTACTGCGATTTTAAAAGCATCTTTAGTAGCGAAATATAATCAAAGAGTTCCAGATGACAGGTTATACAGGAACGTTGCTTTATAAACCCATACCGAGATGAAACTGAGTTTATCTTGGAGGACGAATGGAAAGACAACGTTTTGACTAGTTTTTCTAAGACCCTTTGAGATAACTGAGGTCCTATTAATAGGTCTGTAGCTTAAAACGCGTGAACAAGTTCCTGATCCAAATCTAGGTATGATGTTTGTCATTTTCCACACTCCGGTAGAAAAAGATATGGAGAAAACTTTAAGGAGGAGTATGGGGCATCTTTACCATCATATTTTAGGAAGGTGGAAGGCAAAATATTGGGCCCCAGTCTGTTTGAACGCTATAGTGAAGCTCTGGCTCTCTTGAAATCCTCTTGTGATAGGGAAATATTGTTTATGGAGCCAAGTGTTCGAAGAAGGAATTGAGGTAGAAATGCACTGTCATCACAGACATATGAATTTGGAAAGTATACATTAAAATTTTCGCAAATATAAGCAGAATCATCGATAAAATTCTTGTTTAGCAAGGTGAAAGGTATATTTATTTTAAAGGAGTCAAGCCTCTTACGGTAAACCTTAAAGATTGAGTTAATTTTGGAGTGATTCTCAATATCTTCTTTTTCTTTGTTGAGTAGTGATTTTCTTTAGTTTCTTGAACGGCTAGCTAGGAATTGTGAGTGTATACAAGTTCTGTGAAGCTTTTGTCAGTGGTCCACTGTCTGTGCAGTTTTGCTTTTTTCGGCCTTATATTGTTTGGAATGAAGTCATCTGTGCTAACACCATGTTTTGTGCATTTGGAAGTAAATGAGCAACTGAAATTCCTGTAAAGTTTGAGTTATAGTGTCTAGGTCTACGCATGAGTAGAATAGGTCCCAGTCTAGACAGCATTTTCTGAAAGCACATAACCAGTGTATTTGTAATAGTAGATAGTTTAGAATAGCGGTATGATTTATCAAACAAGCAGTAAAGTACACTATGGTCACTTATCGTAAATACGTGGCTAACATATATTTAGCTGAGCAGGATATCTTTGGTAAATATGAGATCTATAATATTATTGTCTCGAGTTGCTTCAAAAATATTTTAGGTTCATTCGTGAAATTCAATTGCATCTAAACAATTACTGTAGCGAAGCGGGGCATGAATATGTTCAAACAGATTTCACGGAAGTTAAAGTAGCCATCAATAATCCCATAGTTGAAACTCAATGCAGCCGTACAACAAAAGGCAGTTGTTATTTTGTTGAGGTCATTGTTTTATTTTGATGGCCGATAGATAAATTCTAACAACAGATGTTAGGCAGCGGAGGTTTGTCGATACCCAGAGTGTCATTTATATTGATATTTGAGTCCTCGTAATACGTAGCATTGAAGTGTGATTTGATGTAGATAACGTAACCGCTACCTCGACCAGCGGATCTGTTCCCTCTGAATAAAGCATTCACTTCACAGTAGGAGAAGTTATCATTTCTTATTGATGTGCACCAAGCCAAGGTGATCAGCAATGCAGAAGGCTGGGATATCAGCAGGAGAGATCTTATATAAGATAGTTCGTTAACATTAGCGTGCATCTATGAGGAAAATGTTAAAACGTCTCAAAATACATTTCAGAACTTCTGTTATTTCACAGACTGGTTGATGATGTGATGCGATTTGTTTATTATGGGGTATTGTCAGTGGAGCGATCAAAGGAGGTTAAGTTTGGTAGAGAGCTGGTAAAAACGAACGAGTTTGAAGAGACCGAATCTGATAAGTTTGCAGTGGCATAGCCAATACTTGAAGGTACGCGTACGGTAGATGAAGCTTGCAGCGTAGGAGAATAAGTATCTAAGATTCGTGGATTCAGAGCCACGTAGATCTTCACTTTGGCGATCGTCACAGTAAATTTTAGTCAACTGCTGAAAGTTTGTATCGTTAGCAGTTGTGAAATCAGCGTTTGCATCAAGAGCGTAACCTATGAAGGCGTTTGAGTCAAAAGAGTAAGTCAGGTTTGGCGGGTGATGATTAGGGACAAAAACATTTTGGTCTTTGAATAAACTAGAGGTTTTAATTAGATGAAGAGTGTTTGCACGTTTGAAAGTAGGTACTGTGTATAAAGAATCATTTTTGAATTCCATGTCACCAGTCTTAAGTAACATGTCAATGCTATACACCCTAATTTTGCATAGCTTTTTCCTGCTATTTTGCCCATGACCTTAAAATAACCTACATGAGTGTCAGTTTTTCTTCTCTCTGCTCTCAGGGCTGAACTCTTATTGGCTGTTAGCTATTTTTACCTATATGCAGACAGTGTTGCCAGGGTCATTTAGAAATGTATGTATTCAGCATTACTGTCAACTTTATTGACTGTTGGTGAGACAGTAGGAGATCTCTGTCAACGGTTATTCTCCTCTTCTTGTCCTCGAGCGTCGGCTGGATTGTTGTGGTTGTGGTTGACATTATCATTTGGATTAGAGTTGATCCGCTGCGCGTTAGGTTCGTATCGTTCATAGCTTGCTAGGCTCGTAGTGTTAGGTAGTACTACCAGTCATAGCAGTCAGCCTAAGGAAAGTATCTAGAAGTAGTAAAACTACTCCCAACAGTTGTGAGGTTTCCTGTGTAACCTCGGGGTAAGAATTTGATAAGAAGTAATGTGCAAGCGGAGAAGTGTATCAGAATTCGTATCCCTGTACGCCCGTTATGCTTGGTCTGGTTGTTGGTAGGTCTTCAAAGATTCCAATGAATGGATTTCTGTTGATGGAATGAACACTAGGATTGTACGACAAATCTGAATATTGATAATTATTTAAAACTCTTTCATTATAGTAAGAGTATCCTTATGGATCTTGGTAACCACAATAGTTACTGGAATGAGTGACCCTTAATTGAGAGTCAGGTCGACTGATTCCTCTCGTGCCTTCTTAGCGTAATCTGGTTTGTAAGGCGAATGTAAGGAGGAACTTGAGGGATAGACATTTCGTTAGTGATGCCTAATAGACCCAGGGGCAGGCTGTGATGCACATGTTTACAAGGCTGTTCGGAATAATCTAGAATAAAAGCATATCCTAAGATACCTGTTTTGTTTTTGAATTTGATGAAAAATCGCACTTCATTTGATCGTGTAACTGAACTTACACCGCCAACTTGTGTGTCCATTTCTATCCTGGAGCCTTTCAGCTTTGAATTGTGTGATTGAGTGCCAGAAACTACATAAAACTGTTGTCCTCTCTACTTATCAGGGCTGGCTTTTTTTGATATATCTGCTTAAACAGTACGTTTTCGGAATATTTTCCGATTACTGATTGGGTTTAGGACTTCAGTGATGTGACTAACCCGGAAGATTATAGGGCATCACATATCATGTGTGGTTTTGAATTGTCTTGAGCACGCACAGCAGGGATTTAACATACCAAAAGAGTTTAGTAATTCTTGTTTGACGTTTTTGAGAGGGACTTTTCCCAGAGCATTGAAGGCTACGGTGTTGTGCATGCACTGTATTCTCTGTACCACTTCACTCTAGATGTAGTCAGTCAGTCTCAGTGTGTGCGAAGGTGTCCGGCTGCGGTTTTGTATTATCGCCGGATATCAGGTTTTTAGGAAAGAAATATTATACTAAATTTGCTAAACTATTTATTTTACCGTAACGAGAATATGTATTGAACAATGTGATGTTGACAGAGAATTTTTATTACTAGGTTCTATTAATTGTTGTCCAGCTTTTTGTTGATTAACTGTGTTGAGTCAATTGGGGCTTCGTGTGAAACTACCACTCGACTTATTGTTTGTTGAATGTTTCGCTGCATTTGTGGTATTTATATCCGAATGCAGAGTGTTAACACTTGTTAACGATATGTCAATATCTATTTCTGAAAGTTCGTAACTACCATCTAAATCTATATCTCTGGGGTAAGACTTGCCTCCTAAGACGTTGTGGCACTTGGTGAGTGGTTGCACGCTGTCAGTAACACTTCCTTTCGAAAACCGTGGATGAGAATTGGAAGTACATTTGTATGTATATGCTACTTGAGCAAAAGAGTCACTGTATTTCGCTGTATCACATAAATCAGGATGTCTTCTAATATCTGTCGGATGGATACTAAAGGAAAGTGTAAGGTCTGAGAGCTTTGAATCATTGTTTGGCGTACATTGTTCAACCAAAGATGTTTGCACTCAGTGTGTGTGTAATATTAATAGAAATAACTACACACGTTAAATGGAATATATTCATGTTGAGTTTAAGAGCTCTGGATACTATTCATGTGAGAAAGTGAAGTAAACTTAGCTTAGATTTAGTTTATTTACAATTAAGGATGCTATTCGTATGGGAAATGCTTTTGAGATATAAATATTGTCCCTATGGGCTCTTTTTCCAGGGTCACAATTTACTAAGAGGCTTTATGATTGATGTGATGACTATATAATATAAATGAAAATTAAGGTAGCCTATGCTAATATTAAAAGAGAGGTGTTAACTTTCCGAGCGGAAATGTAACCCACGAGTTCGAAAAAATGTCAAAAGATGGCTTGATAAATTAAGTCAGTGCGTGTGGAAGAAATCAAAAGCAACTGTTGGTTGATTTTAGGTTGGAATTTGTCACGGACTGACATCATTTGGAGGGACATTGGAAACCCGGGAGCACTGGACAGCCATTTCGTCCTAGTGTGGGACTCCTCACAGTGCGCACCCTCGACCCTGGCAGGGATCGAACCTAGGACCGTCAGGTTCCGTGGCCGGCACGTCACCATTGACCCACTGGTTTTTTGTTCAGTGGCACAATCACTCTGGACTACCTGATGTTTGTGTTTCGTTTAGTTAACAATCATTACTGTTCTTGATAACTTGATTTTAAAAGCTGTCTGTTATTTAAAAATGCAGTTTTCATAATCCTCCCATTTTTAGTGGTTTATCACGTGAACTGGGGGCTGCGCAGTGTACTTTAATATTCCTGGAAACACGATTTAATCAAGGTAAATATGGCTGTT
This sequence comes from Heterobilharzia americana, assembly GCA_944470555.2. Lineage (NCBI taxonomy): Eukaryota > Metazoa > Platyhelminthes > Trematoda > Strigeidida > Schistosomatidae > Heterobilharzia > Heterobilharzia americana. Next base: position 3,260,274 of record OX104134.1, read on the forward strand.
ACTTGGCGAAAACTGCTTCTGTTCATCTTTTGTTCCACTGCATTTTCAACTGTGGAACCAACATTTGTTCTCATTGGATTTCAGTGTAATTCGTTGATGCGTATGAAGCCATATTTCTAGCCATACTGTCAGTACTTTTGCACTTTTGGGAGACGCGAATTCATTTCCTTATATTTTGACACTATCATTGGTGCAGAATATCCTTACACGTTTGCCACGCTTCAGCTTCAAATATGTGTCGGAACAGGAGCGAAAATGGTGCGAATTTATGAGCTGTTCACTTCAACTGTTACACTGAATATCAATGAGTCATTCTTAATTTTTTAGGTATCGATTAATTCAAACGCTCATTCATAATAAGAATGTATTTCATCGCCATACACTTGGTTGCTCTATCAGCCCTACTTTCAGCAGAAAGAAGACCAACTGGACTGCAACCGTAGTTGCCTTTATGTGAGTAATCTTCATGGTCTTGTGTAATGAAGTATGCAGAATATGTTATTCAAATATCTTTAAACTACTGTTAGAAAATCTCTGATGAGGAGGAGTGTTCACGAAACCTGACATAAAACCTAGAGATACTTCGGAACTTTAACATCGATCACAGCCATCCAAAACCATTCTGTACTTTTGTGGCCTAAGCGTCGTGCGAATGATTTCATAGTTCACAAAGCATATTCAAGAAACTCGTAATAAGTTCATTTTAATCATTATATTGCTCAAATGTGTGTTACATATCCTTTTTACCGTCTTTGTCAAGGGTAGCGGGTAGATGTCAAGAGTGTAACTGATCATAGGAAGTTTTCAACTGTTGCATATTTATAGCTTCAGTAGTCAGGCAGATTGCAAGATGAATAGCTAGTTACTATTATCACGTTATAGTTTGCATGATGCACAGTCTTCTTAGGTCCTTGTCAGAACACCAGGGGAGTAGTATGGAATTTTTTGATCCTCGTTTACTTCATAACGTCTGTATGGAATAAGTCTACGATGTACCGTAGCGCTCACAATCTTTTAGATCTAAATAGGACAGTTGTGGGACGTGGTTAATAAACCTAGCTTTGGTAACCACCTCGTAAGAATAGAACACGTAGGAGCATGAAGAAAGACTCCTGTGAGCTGCACATCCTTTTGAGATAGAACAGATATCCGGGAGTTTGACACTTGACAACTTACGAGACTCAAAGTATTCGTGTATAACTTGACATACTTCGACAACAATACGCTTTACAAACACTAGGTGACTTTAGTGGCCGACCACTTTTAAGTTTGTGCCTTCTACCTTGAAGACAGTTGTGAGTGGTCAATGTGAGATCTGGTAATGGTCAGTTGACGCATATGAGTTCACCATATTGCTTTTTCGTCCAGTTTCATGTTAATTTAGTCTTTTGGTGGATATTTGTACTTCTTGGAGACATCAAGCAAGTTTTTTATATTGCGTACGCAGTGTTAGTATACTTGTTTTGAACATGATGTATACAATCCATATGTAATTCTGGTTTATGTGGCTTTTCATGTTGTGGTTGTATTGTTGTTCCATTTTTGCGTCTAATAGTTGTTTCTCGGTAAGCTTTTTTATTCTGATAAACGTCTTCTCCAATAGCAGTAGTAATATTTCGTTGAAACAGCTTACAATATGTTTTCATACCTTATATTTATATAACCACTGTAGGCTGCAGGTGAAAGTTGTAAGTAGCTGGCTGTATTTTTATGGAAGATGGTAAAAATCTGCGAAATATGGTACATTTTTATTTATAACTGCACATAGCCTTCATGCTCGTACCTCACTACTCAAGGGTCAGCTGATGATGATTATGAAGATGTAAAAACACGTATAGTTTTTTCTAAATGCATGAATTACGTCACCTGTGACGCCAAAACATGCTTCGGTAGTTGAAAATACTTACAAAAACACTAAGTTACCTGTTAGTCAAACATAAAAGCAACCGAAGAGCTACATATAGTGTCGTTGTTAGAGTGGTCTTTAAAGCCAGTGCAAACATTTGTCGAGTAAAATTCAATCTACGAGATAGCTAACGAAAACTTTAGCTTTATTTTGAAAGAGGTTAAAAGATACTTACCGACCAAAGGTTGAAATAACCTTCAAATTGTGGCCTCATACAGACAGGATATACTAGATAACATGAAAATTTCAACAATATTTAAGATGTCAAACCTAAAACATCCATGCTCAGTTCTAAAGTCATAGCCAATGAAAGTCTTCTACATACAAGACTCGCTTGGAACATAAAATGGGCCATTAGCATGCCGAAAATGCAGATGACAGTGTCCATGTGTCTTCTCACGATTACACGAGAAGTAACAGTGAGAAGGAGTACTCTTCTGACATCCGATCTCCCTGCTATGACTCGTAGCATTGGATATCACAATTCACACCCACTCAACATTTTTGTGGGCAAAACTCGGGGTTGTGTTTCAGATTCCATGAAAACAAGGGCCAAGAAGGCTGGGTTGTGCGACATTTCCCCGAATTTTTAACCCCCGTGTTTTGCCCTGCGAAATGCCTTGTGTTTTAAAAATGGCCATGTATTTTGCCCCACTTTTCCCCGAGTTTCCCCGCGAAAATGTTGACTGGGGTACACTCCAAGATAAGATGTGTTAGTCATCTGTGTGTACACCGAATGTTTTCCTGTAGTACTGCAATACTAATTGCCGTAACTGACGTTTTCCAATAACAGGTACGTGTAAATAGTCCTCTTGTTTGGGCACCAACATGAAAGGTGAACCACCAAAAGTTTTTTTTTTGAGGCGGTGGGAGAGGAAGACTGAAGTCTCCCCACAAGCTGTACGCACATTGTGCAATTTAAGCAACGTAGATGACGTCACACATAGCTTAAGGAAATCAGTTTTCCACCAGCCAGCTTTCAGTAGTTTCAGCTTCCTTGCCATACTTTCACTCTTTGTCATAGAATGAGAAAACTCAGATGCTACCCGAGTAACCTAGTAGCGGGCATCTTTCCTTTAATCCTGAACAAAATTAAAACCCTGTTCCTATGCCAAGTACAGTAACTTCAGCCCTCAGTCTTCATTAGTTAACAACGCCCAGAGCTGAGCACTGCGGTAGTCATGGACAAAGAAGACTATATCAAGAAGGCAGAGGAATTACTCAAAGATGGAAATGTATATCAACCACTTGAAACCAACCCTATCCAAAAGTTCGATAACCAGACCAATAAAGCCTTGAACAAACTCTTCAAAGCAGAATAAATAACAAAGCAAGACAAATGGCGTGTGAAGTCGAATGGAACTGTCCTTCCTCGATTCTACGCCAGACCAAAACACACAGACCCGATATCCCTCTACGACCAATAGTCTCACTTCCGGGAACTCCAACATACAACATATCAAGAGAACTTCTAAGAAAACTGAAACACCTCGTTCAGTCGTGCGGACATTCCATTAAGTCACCAACAGAATTCTTAGGAAAGATCAAAAATACTAACATGGAAAACGACGAATTAGTGGTATCCCTCGATGTCATAGCACTATACACATCCATCGAACCCCAACTGGCCAAGGGAACGATGTCCCTTCTGCTCAATGAAGACACAAGCCTTACAGAACGCACAAAACTTAAATGTTCAAGTCTGATGGAACTCATCGACCTTTGTATGATAACATACTTCCAGTTCAACGGAAAGATATACAAACGGATGAAAGGAATTGCAGTGGGATCACCGATATCCGGACTAATTGCAGAAGCAGTGATGCAGAGACTGGAAGCCATCATCCTACCTGTGATCAAACCAAAATTCTAGATTCGCTATGTGGACGACACTTTTGTCATCGTTAAAAAAGATGATGTATGAAGCACCCACAATTTGATCAACAACGTTTTCAGTGAGATCAAATTCACGATGAAGAAGGGGTCAAACAACCAACTACCGTTCCTGGATGTTCTAGTCGATAGAACAAATGCCGGAAATCTGGAAACCCAAGTGTACAGGAAGCCAATACACACTGAAGAAATCCTCAACTACAGTAGCAACAACCCAACAGCATACAAAATTAGTTCCGTGCGGACTCTATTCAAAAGGGTGAGAACACACTGCAGCACAACGACTTCACAGAGAAACGAAGAAACTTACTTGATGTCCACCCTAAAGAATAACGGCTACCCACGAAACTTTATCAAAAGATGCGTATCTCGCGTATCATCAATTACAAAGTCATCGACTGAAATAATAAACTCATCGTCCCATCATATATAAAGAATATATCAGAAATCACGACAAGATTACTGAGACCACTTTTTGAAATTGGTGTGGCTCATAAACCAATAAATCCCCTCCAAACACTATTATGCAGACCAAAGGATGCGAGAACCAAGGAAGACAAACCGAATATCATTTACAAAATCGACTGCAATAAATGTAGTCAACACTACATTAGACAAAGTGGTCGCCCTCTTCGCCTTCCTCTACATGAGCACCAATTGGGTATTAAACGTCACGACATTTAGTCACTCATTTCAATGCATGTGGATAATTATGGAGATGAATTCAATTTCGACAATGTAGAAATTTCGGACGGAAAGAGGAAACACAAAAAATATCAGAGGATTCCGAGAAGCTTAGCATTCAGGTCAGTCAGCAATCAACAGATGTATAGACATAGACCCAATCTATCAAGCAACAATAAAAGTGATAAATGACAGAAAGGTCAGGGGTCAAGCAGAAAAGCAACCAACAGGGAAGTTTATACAGTCAGTGACTCAACAATCAAAGGAAACAACCAATTACAGACCACATCGTCAGAGCAGGCCACTAAATCACTCACGGAGAGATACTGACAGCTCACTTCATACTGAAGTTAATGCTGATGATTTCGTCTAGAAGGACGATGAAAGCTTTAAGGTCACTCAATTACCCAGGCTTACTTTCAGGTAACAATATCATTTATCGTCAAGTATTTGTAAACAGTGTAAAATGTGATATTTTTACATGATGGTTCGCCAAACTTTTTTTCAAGCACGGCCTCGAACAAGGTTGCGATAAATCTGGGACTGCTTCCAAATGTGGAGGCAGCCACGCGGTAATGGCAACTAAATGTAGTTACTTCCTCATGGACCACCACTGTGGGGAACATTTGTAGAAACAACAGCATAGGGGGTAATTCCGTCTTTGAAAAGTTGTATCAGTTCCATGCAACTCACCATAAAAAGCCTCTACATATCGACTAAACTACTATTGAAAAACATGAAATGTAATTTAGTAAATGTTTAGTAAACAGAAGATACAGAGCTAACTGTGTATCAAAGACAAAACACGGAGCTTCCCTAGCATATCTAGACAAGTACATAGACAAAAACTGATTTTTAGACTTTCTTCTAAGTATGCCTGGCTTTCTGTACCTCATTCTTGTTTCGGATAACTGCTTCAGTTCTGATACTTAGATTGGAGTCAAATCCAAGTAACTCCTTAATGATCCAAACATATCATCGGATAAATAGACAGTTATCATATATTTGGGGTACTGGAGTATTTTTTGCCCTTTCCGTTGTATTTTTATCCAAGCATGTTATTGTCTTTTTCTAATTTCTAATGTCAGCATTTCTTCTTATTTCAGTTTGCTCTCTGTAGTGAAGTGCGGTGCAATGAAAGTAACTAGGCATTTTAATTAACATCCACTTTATTGTTGAAACCTGTATAGGAACTAGGAGAAAACTGTTGGACCTGCTAACTATTCGATCAGAATTTCCTTCGATTGTCGAAATAGCAGATTTCTGAAATTTAACATGAACTTGATGCGCTTTACCAAACTTTACGCATCTTATCGGTAAAGTTGGAAGCTGGACGTGTTTGCCTTACACGATTGTTAACTTTTTTGTGTAGCGATATCGAAATGGATGAATTATTTATTTGCTTATTTATTGAGGTACAGTAAAGAAAAAGTGATATGTATATGTACTTTCAGAAACTTTTCATCATCGATTCTAAGAAAAATATAGTATTTATCCCAATGAATTTATTAGCTTCTAGCTTCATTTTTTCCAGGCAATAAATATGTCTAAGTGCAAACAAAATTTCTTATTAACGCGCAGCCAACACTCATATTTCCATCGAGACAGCCCTTACATACCTGTTCTCTTGACATACTCTATTTCATTAACATGCAACGTTTTCTTATTTTCCAGTGGCTCAGCTGGTGATTAATACAACCTACTATAAAGCTTGTTAATTACAAAGAAATTCGTTCATAATTTAGTGTTTACATGTGTAGCCAAACCAAGTTTATTTGATATAAGCGTTTGTCACAGATCATGTGTGTGTATTTCAACAAAAGCATTGAAAATGGTAAGCATAGACTCATTCTTTGGAAGCTTAGAGTCGTAAACAGTATGAGACCGTTATCGAAGAGGCTGTATGTCTGCCACAAGAATGGGTTGCCGACAATAAAATTGGGGTTATCATCTTTTTACTGATTCGTCAGAGGCTGATTTCTTTGTCATAACCCTACCACGTAACCAGCTTTGGATGTAATTGTCGTTCGTCTATAACAGCCACTCAGTACCTTACCTGCCTGTAGGCATTGATAAATAAAAACTGAATGGATAGTAAAAACACTCGGGTGATCAGCTTCTTCATGACCCTTTATTAATAGGTTGATTTCAGGAGAAAACGTCATGACTTATCTGTTTACAGATGACTGGAATATGGACTCTGAGAATGTGGCTATTGGTCTGAGTAAAGAAGACTTATATTAGAAATTGTCAACAGGTAGATACCAGCATATTCAAACAAAACTTCTAAGAATAAAGACATTCGCTGACACTTAGCAGACTATTTAGCTAGTATCTAAATATAAATATTTAATTATTTCACTCAGTAGTGTTTAGTGCCAAGAAGGTGCACTACTGGTTCGCACTTCAGGGATAAATGACGAATCGACAGTTATCTGTAATCTTAGTTAACAGCATCACTGGTTACTTTATGTATCTCTCACTGGTGTAGGCTGATGATCTGAGGAGTTTTAGGGAAGCTGAAACGTCCCAGGATGAAAACTGTCTCCTATAAGACCTCAACAAATGTCTTGTTTAGAACTTGATTTTACTCCCGCCTTATATGGGCAAACATAAAATAGTGCTAATGTATTACAGCCTAGTTAGCAAAGAGGAGAAACAAAGAGGACTATAGGCTGACCACTTCAAAAAACTCTTGAATTGACCACAACCAGTTGCAACTTGACCAGAAATACCACAAGCGGCCCAGCCACAGAACTACCAGTGAACATAAGCCGAAGTCTTGAACACTATAAAGCTACTGAAATCTGGAAAAGCAGCCGGAACAGATGGAACCCCGCTAGAAGTACTAAAAACACACTAAGTGACAATAGCGGACATGCTCACACCATTATTGCAGAAGGTTCGGAAGTAAGGAAGGGAAGGGACCTGGCGACTGACTAGAAGGAAAGCTACTCTGTCAAACTTCCAGACAAGGGATACCTAAGTGTTTGCAAGAACTGGCGCGGAATCACGCTCCTGTCCACCCCAAGCAAAATATTAAGCAGCTTTACCCTGGAGAGAATAAACGATGCTCTGCATTCAAAATTACCACCGGAACAGGCTGTCTGGGTTCACGAAGAAAAAATCATGTGCGGATCAAATTGCGATGCTACGCATCATCATGGAACAGAGCATAGAATGGCAGTCAACTCTTTACCTCAGCTTCATCGATTTTGAGAAGGCCTTTGACAGCGTCGACCGAGAAGTTATTTGGGAACTGCTTCAACACTACTGTTTTAGTGCCACAAACCTTTATCGACCTCGTTCAACAGCTATATGAAGACTCCATATACCAAGTGATCCACAATGGAAAGCTCTGTGACGCCTTTCAAGTGAAGACAGGAGTAAAACAAGGCTGCCAACTATCACCCATGATCTTGATTGTGGTCGACTGGACTGGACTGGACTGGATCATGCAACAAACCGTGAGGAGTGAGAAGAGGGGAATACTCTGACTGGACCGATGAGAAGAACCCAGGAGGAGATTTGGATTTCACCGATGATGATGATTTATGTCTAATGTCTTGTGGCACAAACTCGAAGGTCTACAGGCGAAAACCAACAAGTTGACAGAAGAGGCAAGGCAGCGAGAACGGGACTTCAAGTGGATGTAGAGAAGATGGAGGTGATGAAGATAGCCAACCAACAACAGCATGAACAACAAGCACCAATCACCATTAACGGGAGAAACCTACAGGAAGTAGTTTCTTTCACCTACCTATGCAGAGCAGCATCGTTTCAACTACAGGTGGCATAGACGAGGATGTCGAAACCGGGATCGGAAAAGCAAGATAGACTTTCATTAATCTGAAATAATCAGTGTGGAGATCTACTACACTCAGCATAACGCGTGAACAAGATGCGGATTTTCAACACCAATGCCAGTCAAGTCAGTGCTGCTATATGACTCAGAAACTTGGTGCGTCACGCAAAGTACTTCCAACAAACTACAAACATTGATCAACAGCTGGCGCCTACGCTGGCTCCTTACTGAAGATCAGATGGCCAGAAAGAGTAAGCATCAAGGAACTCTGAGAACCAACCAACCAAAAAGCTATCGCTCAAGAAATATGCATTGGAAGGAAGTGGAGATGGATTGGGCATACACTGAGAAGGCTGATCGGGGACATCACGCACCAGGCCAGGTCGTCAAGTGGAATCCAAAGGGGAAACGACGAGTTGAGTGTTCGAGAGTGACATGGAGGAGATCGTGTGAGGAATGAATGAAAGGTTATTGGCAGTCGTGGAGCGAGATTTGAAAGACTGCAGAGAAGAGAGCGAAATGGCGACGTGCTGCTGATGCCCTATGTTCCACTAGGAACCCGAAGGACAAATTATATATATATATATATATATATATATATATATATATATATATATATATATATATATCATGCCACATTCAAAATTTAGATTTTTCACAAGTAGTCCAGTTCTCCTCAAGCTACCAACAACGTAGTCTTCATTTCAATTTATCAACAGATTATGCAGCATCAACAACATAGCTTGTGAACATAGAAGAATGACTTTGACCTCGATCTATACCATCTGCGATGTGACTTGTCAAGTTTAGACGTTTCTGTCCCAGAAGTTTAATTCAGCCTTATCAACAAAGTAAGGATTAGTATGGTGATCGACATAAATGTCGTTGTAACCACCTTGGTTAATTCTTACTTGGTTCATATATCTGTTAAGAGCAGAACAATCGTTTTAGTATAGAATGCTAGCTATTTTATTTGATTTTTTCTGCAGTATAATTCAAACTGTCCTCTGGTAGTCGTTTTCCGGATAATAATCCAGTTGCCAAGTGTGTTGGAAAGATATAAAATGTTCAGCAGGACTTACATGAATGTTTGTACGTTCTACGCTTCAGTACTGTAGTCTGAAGTTATCCACTCAATTTATCAGCTCTCATAGACCACTAGCATTCACTAATACTATGATATTCTTCCTTTTTATGTTGAATTTCCTGTGTATAACATAAAGGTGCTTATATATGATGGTAAACAATAACTTGAAGCCAGTCGTTGAATTCTGCAGTGAAATGAGTCCCATGTCTCACGAGGCGCTGACCACTGATCTCATTATGATTATCAATATGATAGTTTATACAAACGACCAGAATAGCCTGTCGATCTTCTAATATGGTCAGCATCAATCTTCAATCATCAGCATATCAGGATTGCTGGTGACTTGATTTCTTTAGCTAACTTGACATTTGGTTGGATTAACTGCAACGTTTGTATCATGCTAATGCTTGAACAGTTTCAAAAGACATTCATTACATGATTGAAAGTTTAGAGCATGAAGTATAAAGTCATTTTGATAAGATTTCTCAACTTTTATTCTTGCTAGTATCTGATTCAGTACCTTCTCAAATACTGGAGGAAATAGTTAAAGGCCAAAACTCAAAATATTATGAACTCTACGCTACTAGCAATAATAATAAATGAGTCAAACTTGAATGGTGTTCTAGTGAAGCGTTTTGGAAAAACATTGCTTATTTTGAGTTATTAAAAGGAACAAGATCCTACTTTACGCTATATGTAAGAAGAAACGTGAAGTCTGAGCAGTCAAAGTGTTTTAATCCTACAGGCAGTACTTACGTGTCGGATGTTATCACATTCACGAAAATGACAAGTGCTTCGTGAGTGTATTTTTTCACACGAACACAGGATTTAATACTACTCGAGCTTGATATCGGACTACATGTACAACTCTCCGTACGTTGTACTTCCTATACTCCCTATTCATTTGCACGCAAAAAATATCTGGGGTTGCTGATGATTGTATACAGAATTGTGAACTTCAGACAGCGCCATATCAGGCTATGATTTAAACTGATTTGGATGTTCACTGTTCGCAGATGATACAAAAAGGCATTTCAAGTAGTTTTTTTCTAGCTTCGGAATATTATTACCAGTGATAAGACGATGAAGTAATCGAGTGTGCAGCTGGTCACCAAAGTTTCATTACGACACTTGTTTGAAGTTGCAGAAGAGAATTTTGAATCTAATGATCAGGAACACGAAAAATCTTATCAAGGTGGTCTCTATCACGTGTTTCGGAACAAGTCATCTGAAGTTCTGTTAGCTTCTCACATGTCAAATAAATTTGTTTTTTGGCAATTGAAAAGATCTTCAGTAAACCGTATGTTTTAATTTCGATTGGAGTAGTGAAATAACCAAGCATTTTAATCTCTATCAAGTTCTTCGACATATGCATCAAAGAACTTTAGAGAGTCTTATAATACCGGCGGTGACGAGTTGGTAAGTAATTTCCAAAGGTTAGTGCGATCCACCACTGAGACACCAAAATATAATGCTTGATTGTATTACAATTAATAATCGTAGAATTATCAAAGCAGATCTAGCCCATCAAAAGAGAAGTCAGCAATTCATATTCGACAGGAATATTTGTGTCGGATAACGCAGTAGTAGAACCAAAAACAAATCAATGTTTAACTTACACAGTAATTGTAACTGACATTATCAAAATCGGTGGGATCTATTCCCGTCTAAATATTTCAGCGGGAATATTGGTCTTATATTTACACTTCATCTGCTTTGGGGTGGATATATGTTGCGTATTATTTCCCTACAAGACCGACTATCTATCAGAAAAATTCAAAAGCCACAACAGAAACCATTCTTTAAAACAAATTCTTCAATGCCTGTAACTTCTTTTCAGAACAAGTAGTTTTATCTTATTTGATGAAATCATCCGAAGAAACCCAAATATTCAGTGAGAGATCTACTGTAAGAGGTAATCGAGACTAGTGTATATAATAACCTTATAATAAAGGAATTGTCTTTGTAAGGTGGAAGAATAAATTTCTGACGTCGCACGACCTCGCGGATGCTACTTCTTTTTAATAATAGCAACAGTAATAATAATTCACTTTATTCAGAGAGTAAAATCTGTACAAGCTCTCGCATGCTTATCAGTTATTAGTTCACGAGCTCAGTGTGAAGATGTGAATGTGTGCTGTGTGATAAAGATACTATCAATGAGAAATTCAGTTTATGCTTGTTTGTGTGTGTGTAAATACTTTAGTTATGATTAGTGTGTGCAATGTGTTATTTCGGATATACTGTCCAAGTTGGTTGGATAGTTAGAGCTTCTTTTCTGCTGAGTGCGTTCAGATTCGAAATAATGTGAAATGCCTCATCTATCTATCTTTCCTTGTAGTTTGAAAAACCTTTCAGAATCATTTAATATATTCAGTACCAACTTTGTGACTATGAAAAATGACATAAACACTATTTTCCGATTTGATTAGTAATTTTTCCAGTTCTGCAGGAATCTTTAGAGGTCATTTTGTGTAGGTTGCATATTCTTTAACACGAATAAGGATTCCGCGGGGTTGATTCTACAGTAAAGTAACCACGATAATCGACACAGTCTAGTCCATGGACACAATTCTGTATGGAAGTACAAGGAATTCTGTCTTTCAAGTGAACTAAAGTACTCCTGAGTGTGTTGGCTATTTTTATATAAGGTTATATTTCGGTACTTTCTTATCTGCACCTTGACGGAACGGTAGAACCACACTGTGTTAAAATCTGATACACTCGATAGAAAGGAGGACCTAGCTATCCAACCAACTTAGACAGCATATCCGAGATAACACGTGCACACTAACTATAACTAAAGTGCATACACGCACACAAAATGAATTTCTCATTCATAGTATCTGTCTCACACTGTCACACTGACAAAACAACGTAGAACCTCGCACATAAGTGCATCAGCTCTAGTTGCCATACTTCGCAGAAATACACAAAAGAAAATGAGTGATAGATAAAGTAGTGTGGGAGAATAAACAGTCTGAAGATAAGGCTTAGTACAAATATCCAACCTTTAGAAGATATCAAGGAGTGAATACATCTGTGCCATTGTGACCGATTTTCAGCCATATCACCGAGAGTTCTCAACCAGTGATTCGTTTTGTTTCAGAGACCACGACCAGGCAGTCTACATCTCCCTACACGACTCAGACCAAAAGTAAGAGAGTTCATCGACTGATGCCAGGTTTGGTCTAGCCACCCTGAGCCCTCTTCCAACCTAATCCAACTTCTCCCCACATCCACAGCTTAACTTTGAGCTGACAAACTAATTACTGATAACGATAACATTTTTTTCATATTATTATCCTCAATGAACAAAACCATCTGATTTGTCTGCAATTACTATTTAGACATGCGACAGCTTGTACGGGTTTTACTGTCTGACGAAGCATTATTCATGAAGTAGTGAGATGTCAGAAAAATGATATGTTCTAGCAACCCAGATGATGTAACTACAATTTCATTTTGATCAGTGACTCTGAGGCCCTGTGTTTGGCTGCAACTACGCTTATTTTCTGCAACAAGCTATGGTTATTGCACATATGTGAAAGTATCCGTAGGAGGATTGCTTCATGTAGCAGTAAAACTGGCGCAATGACAGAGCATAATCCTATTTAAATTATTTACAATATTATTTACTGGATAAATTCCTGAGCATAATTTATTGCTCACTTATTGTCCACTTTGATATGCTTACGAGAAATAGATACTGTAAACATTATCTAGTGATTAGTAGTGTATCACAGAGAACAGTATCAAGTAAACAATCTAGCGAATTATTAAAGTGATGTTAGGAAATGTTCAAAATCCAAAGGCAAGTATTTTGACTTAGAAAATATATTCTTTTTGCTATGAGGTCTTTGTGTAGCTTCCTGATGAAGGTAGTAGACGGCAACAAAAGAATGCTGAGAAGTGATAAATTCTGAGGTTTATGGTGGAAGATAGTAAATGAATGGTTCGGTGAAAGATATCGGAGGCGAATTATACGACTTCCACTGGGATATAGTGCAAGGTACTCTGATAAGCACGACGTTTGTAAACTACTAGCTTCTTTCATCATCCATCTCATGTGGTCTGAACTTATAGGTTCTCTTTGCTAGTCCGCCGTTTTAGTCACAATATTTTCTTATCATCAATACAAACTATTGTAGAAGGGAACGTGCTTGGATTAAATACTGCTGTTTCTCATTCTTTTGTGTAAAACTAAATATATTATCGAATGCCTTCACTATCTCGTGGTTGATAGTGAACGGAAAAACATCCTGTTTTATTTCTTATTTCTGATTTATCTTTGTGAAGTTACATTTTCCAAAGAAATAATTCACCTGGTTCACTTGGAGGATAACAAACTCAAAACAGGTTTATTGTTCTGAAAATACGTTCTTAATAAACAAGAAGATTTAGAATGCTATTTTGTATAAAGAATAATCTTTTATGCTACGGAATTTGATTCGATATTGGAGGTAATGAGAATGAAAATGTTTAGTGAGTAATGAAGTGGACTTAGTGATTGATAGTATCGGTTGACATTGACAAAGATTGGTATATTCTATCAGTAAATTTCCATGTATAATTAAAATGGTCTACCAATTTTATACGGAGTACGGCTGTTCATTGTAAATTGGAACTTGATCTTAGCATAATGTTTTAGTAGATTACAAGTTGTTTTTATACATTACAGCGATCAAAATACGTCTACAAATCAAGAATATTATGCTAAAATCACGTGAGGTCATACACTTCTCCTGTGCATGAATTCTAGTATGCTTTTTGACTGTTTCCGTTAACTGTACAGCTGATAATATACTGATGTCTTTGCTGAAACGTTGATGATTACTGGTGTCAACAACTAATCGACTGAATGATATTATCTGGAAATTGATTACCGACTAGAAAGCTACCGGATATTCAGTAGAAATATATGAGATACAATAATAGTCTGTTTTTTCATACAGCAGAGCTACTCAATAACAAACGGGTACAGGTTATCATGCTAACAACTAACTGTTCTTGAAGTGTTTCACTTATTCCGCTAGTTAAAAGATGGTTATCGTAAATCACACGAAGTTGTTGAAAGTGCATGCATATCGAAACCCAAAGCAGAGACGAATTCCAAGACAGTTAGTAACTGCAGCATTAACACAAATTTCTCACACCTTGTGTCCTTGCCTAAATGGCTTCCAGTGGAAACCCTATTGACACCACAGTTGAAAAAATTACTCACCAGTGAGAAATGTCGAAGTCGACAGTACAATGTGTAAATCGTTTGAGAATTGATCCTCCCAGCTATAAGGATGATTGCCAAATTCTACTAGGAATTATTGCTCAGTAATCATTTGTTTCAAGGAAGCCTTTTTAAGTCAATCGAAGCATTTAACCTGTGATGTAGAGAAGTTTTATTCCCTTACCCTTCAGTTTTACAGTCTCATATAACTCCTGACTGCTGATAGGTTTTTCTTGAGTTTTTTCGACAGAAAAAATTTGAATATCCTAAATATTTTGATTTGTTTTAGGCACCCGGGTCCAATGACTTACAGTCAGATTTCCACAGGAAGGAAGTAACTGCAAGGATCATTAATTTACTCGGTGGCTAGTAGGAGTGGAATCCTGGACGTGCGCTTCACCCAATTCAGCACTCATCAGCAGGATGTGTCTGCATCCCAGTGAGTGGTCTTGTGCCCACTGAGACTGAAACCCATCACCAGTCGATTTAGACACCAGGTTGTTATCTACAAGTATACTGGGGCAAGAGAACCTCTTGTACACCTCTTGTCCAATGGGGGCCAGTTATCCTTCATTGACAAACCAAAAGAGGTGAATCATTTCGATCCAGCATAACGCCGGGAAGCTACTAGTCTCAATAAATGTAAGAATAGAATATTAATACAGGGTAATTTAATATTTCTACGATGACTGGAAGTGAAATAATACGTATATTACTACATAACAAAGCTATTTTTACAGAAGGAATTTCATTCTAGTTAAGCGTTCGTTACCTGAAGTATCAGTAATATCTATGAGGCTCGATAAGCAACAATATGAAACGTGTCAAGGTATGCTACTTACTATTTGACAGTAACATAAATTTTAAGGGGTAAAATTTGAAACTATAATCCTTTCGTCAGTATTGATTGGACATCTATAAAACTTCCTTTAACTAATCACGAGCTACAACATGTTGATAAAGGACAAAAAGTCTCATAGTGTCACTTATATTGGTTATCGTTTGGTCGGCACATCAATAGAAACAATTCATAGAATGCAGCCTACACTGCGTTGCTTAAAAAACCTTCCAAAACATTTCGTTGTCATTTGCCATTTGAAAAAGGTAGGCGCCTAACAACGTGAACTGATCGTAAAACCGAGTCATATGCAGAAAAGCAACCAAAAACTGATTAAACATATAGGTAAAGTCCGGAGTTATGGCTGGTTTGGCTTAAGTACTCGCCTTACAAAACATGAGTTCTACGCTGAAGTTTACCTTCACCTAATTCAGCCTTGAAAATCAGGTAGTATCATGAGCCTTTATATACTCAGAGTAGCTCGGTGTCATTACGAGATCGACAAATCACATTACAAACTGATCAGTGTACTGCCTTTCAGTCTATCTGACATATATAACAATGAACACCATAAATAGCCAAAAACTGCTACTGCTGATTTGCAGATCGTGCTAACTAGGTAAAGAGATATAAACAGCAGCTAGCTTTCTAGAAAGATTCATCTCACATAGGAGCCACATTGTTCGAATCAATGGAGTTAGACTAGCTTACTTGAATGAATGGAAATGAAGAAAAAAGGGGATCCGCTTGAAAACTGGTTAGCAATAAAATGCTCCGTTTTGGCACTTGTTATCCCCAAGTGATTTTTTAGCTGTTCGACCGTGATACCAACATCTTTTCTATCCAACAACACTCTGTCAATACCGGATCCGCGACACGTTGTTAACAGGTGTATTCACTGGTGACCTAGCCTTTTAGCCAATTTTTCCTCACCTTCTTCGTCATGAGTTCATGGTAAACACCTCAACAAAAGATGCTTAGATGACCTTAGAAACTTAGTTGACAATAATTAAGCTAACTCATAGTGAAATAATGGTCCTGAGTTACAGTCTCACTAAGAATACCACCACTAACTATATAGTTGACACGAAATTTGAAATAAATTATATAAAATATGTTATATTATTTCATTTTGTTTCCAAAAATCATGAAATTTGCATAAATTCGAACCTAATTCCTACTTCACACGAGTTAAAGACAAGTAAGTTAAACTTTACTGAGTTTAGGAATATATGTAAAATTTCTTCACCATTGGTTTTAGAATACTGTAGAGGCTTGGTAACCTCGCCTGGTTAACTAGTTCACTAGTTACTAGCCGGTCCTAAGCCCGGGTAAACAGGGAAGGTTGGGCATAGGGATAGCAACCCTACACCGGAAAACACATCTAACCGCTAAAGAAACTTCAAAGCACAAACGATATATAAAAAATAATAACAAAATTATTCCTCGCTGGAATCGGAGAGGCGAAATGACGCCAGTTGGTGAAAGCCTTCGGGAAGCCAATTGGCCGGGCCGATGTGTCTTCTCTCCCTCGATGAAAGCGAAAGTAAACGTGGGGACATGAAATGTCCACACCATGTTTGAACCTAGTAAGGCAGCCCAGATTGCAAAGGAGATGAGAAGGTATCACATCGAAGTGCTTGGGATTTGTGAAAGCAGATGGAATGGGAGTGGACTCTCAAAACTGTCAACTGGAGAATCAATAATCTACTCTGATATTGTCACGCAGACGACAACCACGAGCACAGCACACTGAGTTTCCGAGTGGCTGTCATGATGTCCCCTTGAAGAGCATCGAAGGCTCTCTCTCATGCAGTGGGAACCAATCTCCTCATGCAGGATCAGCATCATGACGGCAAGATGGATTCAACTCAAAAGGAAGGAAGGAAGGTCACAATCATACAATGCCACACTTCACATCTACAAATAATGCAGATGAAGAGAAGAAGAAGGAGGAATTGTAGAGACAAATGGAATCAATACTAGACAAGACCTCAGTTGGAGATATCAAAATTCTAATGGGCGACATGAATGCGAAACTGGGAGCAGACAACACAGACAGAGAACTGATCATGGGTAGAGAAGCGCTCGGTGAGGTGATGAACGAGAATGGAGAATTGTTTGCAGAATTCTGTGCATTCAAGGATTAGGAGATTGGAGGCACTGTGTTGAAGCATAAAGATATCAACGAAGCGACATGGATTTCACCAGAAACCAGAACACACATAAGTAAAAATAAGTTCGACTTCATCTCAATGTGAATGAAGTGGAGACGAAGCCAGCCTACTTGACACAAGATAAAGAAGAGGAGCAGATGTAGGTTCAGACCACTCACAATCTAGTGCAAGGAACCCACCTTCCAAATCAAGTTGAAGCCTTCAAGGAAGCTGGTGATAGACCTCAGTTCAAGTACAACACTCGGAACAGAAACTGAAGGACGAAACTACAAAGGAAATCTTCACGGCAGCCAGCCATCAAGACAAGATGGGAGATATCGAGGAACATCCCTGAAGAAACCTGTGTGGATGAACACTGGAAGTCTTTGAAAGAGATGTGGAAAGAAACTTGCACAACCGTATTAGGAAGGAAGAAGAAAGGAGATAATGAGTGGATCTCAGTGGATACATGGAAGCTGATAGAGCAGGGCGAGGAGGATGGTGAAGCAGAAGATGAACCAGTGCAGGGATGTTCAACGACAAGAGGAACTGAGTACAATGTATAAAACACCACACTGGAGAAAGAAGTGAAGAAGAGTGCACGGAAAGACAAAAGACACTTCTACGACACGCTGGCAGGTGAAGCAGAACAGGCTGCAGGTAGCGAAGACAGAGACCTGACAACATTGTATCAAATAACCAGGTTATTACCTGGGAAGAGATCAGCGCGGATGAAACCAATAAAAGATGAAGAAGGAAATTTAATTACGAAAGAGGAGAAACAAAGGAAACAATTGGCCGACCACTTCAAAAAGCTGTTGAATCAACCACCACCTGCACTTCATCCAGAAATACCACCTGCACTCCAATCACAGAACTGCAAGTGAACATAAATCCTCCAACAAAAGTGGAAGTCCTGAAAGCCATAAAGCTACTGAAATGTGGGAAAGCAGCAGGATGAGATGGATTCCTGCCAGAAGCACTGAAAACAGACGCAGAGACAACAGCAGACATGCTCACACCACTACTGCAGAAGGTGTGGAAGGAAGGGAAGGTACCTGGCTAGTGATTGGAAGGAGGGTTACCTTGTCAAACTGCCGAAGAAGGGAGACCTCAGTGTTTGCAAGAACTGGCACGGAATCACTCTCCTGTCCACCCAGAGCAATCAAAATATTAAGCCGCATAATCCTGGAGAGGCTAGAGGATTCACTAGATTCAAAACTACGACCGGAACAGGCTGGCTGGCTGGCTGGATTCAGGAAGTACAAATCATGTGCGGACCGAATTGCAACACCATGATACGCATCATCATAGAATAGAGAATAGAATGGCAGTCAACTCAACTCTACGTCAACTTCATCGACTTTGAGAAGGCCTTTGACAGCGTCGACCGAGAGGTAATTTGGAAACTGCTTCAATACTACGGAATACCACAAACCTTTATCAGCCTCATTCAGCAACTATGTGAAGACGCCACATGCTAGCCAAGTAATTCACAATGAGAAGCTCAGTGATGCTTTTGAAGTGAAGACATGCAGGAGTGAAACAAGGTTGCCTATTATCCCCCATGATATTCTTGATTGTGGTGGACTGTATCATGCAGCAAACAGTGGGGAGCTATGAGAAGAGGGGGATGGACTAGACCGCGGAGAAGAACCTAGAATATCTGGATTTCACCGATGACTAGTGTCTGATGTCGCACGAACTTGAAGATCTACAGGCAAAAACTAACAAGTTGACAGAAGAGACAGGGCAGCGAAGACAAGACTTCAGGTGAATATAGAGAAGACACAGGTGATGAAGATGCCCAACCAACAACATTACCAACAACAACAAACTCCAATCACATTCAACGGGAGAAACGTGAAGGAAGTAGCCTCCTTCACCTATCTAGGCATCACTGTTTCAACTACAGACAGCACAGGCACAGACGAGGATGTCAAAGCCAGCCATGATCGGAAAAGCAAGACAGGCGTTGATTAGCCTGAAACCAGTGTGGAGATCTTCTGCACTCCACTCAGCATGTGGAACAAGATGCAGATTTTCAACACCAACGTGAAGTCAGTGCTCCTGTATGGTTCAGTTCAGAGACTTGGCGCGTTACGAAAGGGATTTCCAACAAACAACTGAAGACATTCATCAACAACTACCGCCTACGCTGGCTCCTTACTGAAGATCAGATGGCCAGAATAATGAGACTAAGCAACAAGGAACTCTGGCTGGTGACGAACCAACCAAGAAGCTGTCGCTGAGCAAATATGCATTGTAAGGAAGTGGAGATGGATTGGATTGGATTGGATTGGGCATACACTGAGAAGGCCGATTGGGGACATGACGCGTCAGGCCAGGTACTCGAGTGGAACCCCGATGGGAATCTACGAGTTTGGCGTCCGAGGAGAGGGTGACATGGAGGAGATGGTGTGAGGAGGAAATGAGAGGTTGTGGGCTGTTGTGGAGCCAGGTTGAAAAGATTTCAGAGAAGAGAGTTCATTGGAGACATGCTGTTGAAGCTCTATGTTCCATTTGGAACTTTAGGTACAAATAATAATAATAACAATAATAATAATAATAATATAATAATAATAATAATAATAATAATAGAGGCTTGTGATATTTCATAGAGATCGTTTGTGAAAAATGGTTCGGTAACGTTACATGCTGATTGTGCACTCATGCGCCACCAGTATACATTGATGAATTCCTAAGTGAATTATTCTCTCTAAAGACGGACAACCTTATCCCTGAAATTATTTTTTTATCTTAAGCTTTCATGAAATAACTTATTGGTACGTAGATGAAATTTCAAAACCATAGTGATCCCAATGGATGATTTACATGCGTTGTGGATAAGGCAGCAGTAAAAGCTGCCTAACGAAACCTTAGTGTTGTAAAGTAAACCTTCTTAGGAAGATATGCCGCATATAGACTCGGAGTACTACATCAAGTAGGTAATTTTTAGACGAGTTCAACGACAGACAGTAATCCATGGATGTCCGTATGTCAACAAAACTGCACAACAAACGTCGGTTCATTATTAAATACTCTGCAGATAAGCTGAATTCGCTCTCAAGCGTTTGTAAAGAGAATATGCAGGCTGTTGGCTCTAATTCACCTTTCTGTCCACCTTTACTATGAAACAGACCACTATCGACAATAACTGTCTAGTTGATGGCTGGGTTTTGGGAATAATAAAAGGGAAATTTTCAAGTAAAAAACTTAGCTTTAAACGAATTGGCATTAGAAGCACAGTGCGATCTAATTGGCTATAATTTGTGTTATCCTTAGGAAAAGAGTCAGCAAAGAAACTCTGTTTACCATTCCCATCTATTATTGATCAGACAGTTTTGTTTTTTTGTTGAAAATTTACAATTAGTTAGTTAAGCATGGCAACAAGCAAGGTAGTACATATAAAATCCAAATTATATTCTTATCCTCAAATAATCGAAATATTATTGAAAGTTATTTAAATTTATGAGTACTGCTGAAAGTATCATTGATATTTAGTAAAGCTTTGAATGATGAGTTGAGTAAAATGGCAAAGTATTCAGTGAATGAGAAACGATAATACAAGTCAATGTGGAGGTGGGAAATGGCTAGAAAAATGTCCATCTTGATGAAGAACTTTCAAATAAAACTGATAGAACTTTGAGGAGATCGATTCATAGAAAGGACACAGGCAAGAAGCAGGTGGTGTCTACAGCTTGGTCCCGACCGGTTGGAAGAGAAATTTAATTATATCCCTTGCTGCTGTCATCCAACCCATCTGTACTTCAGATAGAAAAGATGAGGAGTTAAGGATTCTTAGAAAAATTGTGACTGAAAACAGATATCCATCTTGGTTCATAAACAAAGCATCCAACCCAAACCTTTGAGATCTGACTCATTTTCCGCATCAAAAAAGATATTACATACGAACCTTGAATACAAAGGATAACTAACTTCTGACATTTTAATGAGAAGGATTTCAAGCTCACGGAAGAGAACTTTATTTACAGCAACTCTCAAATCAGTGTTCTGTAGCTGCTATCTATTCAGCATTAAGCATCTGTGTATACCAGTTCACGTGCTCCTATAGAACTCACTTTATCAGATGCTGGACGCTTGTCTTGTTCAAAAGGGTTTAAGAACACTTTGTTGCACGGCTCTAATGAGAGGATATATAATAAATGTGATAATGGATAACCTTGCCATATCGGTCATCCAATCTTAACAAGTGTCTCTTACAAGGTCGTTTACGAAGTGAAAAGATACTTGCCAAAGTTAGTGTGCATGTGTCTCCTTTGCATTGTTGAAACTTCAACAATTTAAATTCTAAAAAACAAGGGCTTTGCATACTGAAGAGACTGATCATTGTGTTTATCTTCTTGGTTTTTCGATCAGATGAGACTTGTTCAACTTTTGTTCATTTCATAGTCCTAATCTTTAGCGTCTGAATATATCCACCGTTCCAACCCTTTTATTCCATGTTTCCATACTTAACTTTATAACAGTTTATTCACAGAATACTTCGTCACGTTATTCAACTCAGTCAACTTAATTTCATGTAGTGCTAGCTTATCAGTTGCTGTGGTTGGTTCGCTACCATAATGGACACAAATGAGTTATGAGATTTGTATATACCACTAACCAAATTCACTCAAACTCAGTTTGTTAAACTAAACTAACTTCACTAAAATTTTGATTAGCTTCATACACCATTTCTTTCGAATCCAGTGCATTTATGAGTTTGCTTAAAGATATTAATTATGGCGGTGACAGTTTGGACCATCTAGCTTCTAGATGAAACTTCTAAAAATTCACAAGCGTAAAATTTGATAGCTTTTTTGAAAAGATGAGAAAAATAGCTGTTGTACGAAACTGTTTTTTTGGTATAACTTTGTTGTTTGACGAATTCTATAGCTTAACTATCCATAACATTACAGTAATTGAAAAGGCTAGATTTTAGTGAATAGTTATTTTGCTAAAGAGTAGAAGGAAATACAGTAGTTTAACATGGATTCATTCAGAACAGTCAACAAATATCGCAACCCATATTTTTCACGGTAGGAGGAACAGTTATGTGATCTGAACGGATAGTAAATAGGTTTAGACCATTGTGGTCAAGGTAAGTTCAAAGGCTAATGAACACAGCCACAGGAATAAAGGGTGCGGAAGAAAACAATAAATTGACAAAGGTAAGCATGTGAACTATAAAGATGATTTACGCGTTAAATCGTCAGCTGAGTAACCGTATCCATTCGTTATATATCCAACTGATTTGCAAAGATGACATGCATTAAGGATGAGCTGTGTATCTGATCTATTTCCTGCTTGTTATTCCTTGCACCTACAGCACGAAAGAAACCATGATTTATTGTTTTCTTAAGTCCTTTTCACTGAGGTGTTATGTTTTCTTCTCAGTTTGTTCGACAGTTGAATAAACCACTTGAATGGTCATAGTTAATAATGATAAAAATAATCTCTCCCTTATTCCTATTTAGCAACTTAATTTGTATTACTTAATTATCATGCAAGAATGTGTGTGCGTGTAAATGTATGTGGTCTGGAATAATGTCTAGGATTAGATCTCGCTCTATGGAATATATTATGCCAATCGAAGAGATAGAAAGAAGATTATACCAAGTGAGTGAACGGAAGAAATATAAACGGAATGAGATGGGACGTTAGAATGGAATACTGAATCAATAATACTAACAACGTTGATAATGATGAAGATTTTGATGATTTATTTGTTGTATCTGTATATCCTTCAGAAAAAACATTAGCAAATACGAGAAAAAATTAACAATAACAGTAACGAAATAACATTTGTTACAAATACATCTTACAGATGTGGTATAGTCTTAACTAAGAATAAACACACGGACACACGGGTACATGTATAACCATGATATGTACACGCACTCACACACATCTGTGATGTGTGTGAGTGCTTATAAGGGCGTATTGACAATCACAAGAATATAAAGTGGAGAGTTTTCATTTCGTCATTCACTTTTCCTCGTCTCTATCCCCCAGGATACTGTTGCTTCTGGTAATGATGATAGTGATAGAGATTAGGGAGGGGGAGGGAATTGAAGAATGAGTTTGTCAATTATAACTGTCAACTATTTTGACGGGTAAAGAAATTAATGTTTTCTAAATGTTGTTTTGATAAGTGCTGCAGATCTATCTATACTAAATAATGATAATGAGAATCAGCAAATAAACCTAGAAATAACCACTTATTATGGTATAGATTTTTGGTTTTACTAAAAGCGATTCACTAGGTGGTCAAGTAGCTAAGTTATTAGACAATGGTCTTGTCCATAACTGATATGTGCCCAAACTAACCGTTGTAAGGCTGTGTGCAGTTGAAGTGGTTTTTAGTTGCTCAGTATTCATAATCGTAAAGTGTTGATTAAATGATTGAAAGTCATGGTATGAATAAAAAACGACTATTTCAAAGAACATGTACAGAAAACAAATAATTATCAATAAGAATCAACCAGCTGTAAGTCAATCATTACTTGTTCAATTGGAAGTTTAACAGTATCTCTTCTCTCGTTGGATAGTATCAAGGACAAATAAGTGAGAGTTAACCACTTGAATCCAAAGAAGGTTTCTTTGACCATTCAACTTCACTGAGTACTGTTGCATAGAAATAAAAAGCACACTGTTAAATAAAATGTACACCAAGAAATAATTAGAAAAACAGTGATTGGATTGTTACGAAAAATAAGCCCAGTAAGCTCAGTAAGACGCAAGATGAACTCAACGTCTATACAAGAAGATATATTAAAATGTAAATGCTACTCTTCTGTTGCAATGAACAATAAGCTCAGAGGAATAAAATGATTACGCTTTATCGAAAAATTCTGAAAAACTAATTTCTTAGTTTAAGTCTAGAACGTAAACTAACCTCGCACTTAACAGTCTTACATAAACCACTGTACTTGAATAGAAACTGACTTCCATATATTAGTCGTAAAGTTCAAACAACAGTTTGCAAACTATTCACTGAAACATGATATATTTGAGATCGGAAGCTGACGGATAATGTATTACATTGGTTACTTTAGTCTGTGAACTGAATCAATAGAGTGTTAACCAAGAGTTTTAAAAGTTACAAAACAACCAGTTATTCATGTAAATTGTGACAGAATTCGATTTTCAGAACTGCAACACAAAACAGTGTGAAGACAGTAAATCAACATTTAAGTGTAAGGTGTTAGCCTAATTTTCGAAAAATGACCAAATTTATTCTCTAATCAAACAGCACAAAATTAATCAGTATGACAGGTTATTATGAGGTTATTCTTTATTATTTCGAGGATTCTTCTCAACTTCTTACAACCTAACACTATCAAATTTATACATAACAACAATCGACTATAATATTAACAACTGATGAGAAGTTACTGATAAGAATTAACCGATTATATAGATATTTTAAATGAGGAGATCGCTAGTAATATAAAAGGATGAATGACTATTCTTTGGATTCTTAGGTGAATATTCTTCAAGGAGAAGATTAAGAAGTACTTAGAAAATCATTAACGTAGATAGTGAAAATACCAAATGTTATGAATTTACAAGAGCTTGAAGAGAGAGATAAACAGAGTTCAAATAAAATATTAAGGCTTGCCACAAAACAAATGTGCAGGATAAAGTGACGTAGAAAATATGTAGGCCATGGTGATATAACAAAAGTTTACATGTATTTTATTGTAGATAAAGTACCACATCAGTGTGACGTGGACCACCGTATCTTTTTGAGTACTAAAGTTCGGTTTAAATTTCTTAATACGAATAGCTTCGGCAAAAAGTAACAGTTTTGAGTTATTCTACTCATTGATCACTTTGAACGATACGAAGCTACCACTGTCAATGAGATGACATACAGTCATGAATCCTTTAGTCATATATTCTTCATGATGTCATTAAGAATGAGAAAAGAAGGCTTCTTCTTTGTTTTTCCAGTTTAAGTGCTTTGGCACGCACATTTAAATCGATAGAAGCAGTTGGGAGTAACGCGAGGTGGGAATTTGTCCACTTGTCGCCACGAAAAGATTTTCGCGTGTAAACAAACCAGATGCGTTCTACTCAGTGTAGCATTCAATCAAAGCTGGATGCAAACAGCAGTTTTATCATCCTTAAATGCAAATTATCGGAAGAAAAGCTTCTTTCTTACTGTGATGCACTAGATTCATTCTTCCCACGACGTTTCATCTTCATTTACATAGATCTCACTGGAAGAAACAGTATGAATTTTATGTTACCATTCAAACCTTCTTTTACTGGAGAAAGGTTTCAAACAGCTATTAGTGATATGCGAAACTGGAATCCAATTCCAGTTTGAAAATGTCTCACATCGTCAAACCAATGCAATTGATATAATCAATACATTGGGGTAGATGCTGACTGGTCTATTTATGGGTAACCTGTAATAGACGAAGAACAAACATGTCATCAAAACATTTAACGGCAAGATTGAACGCCATCTGATTGATATTGGACACATTATTAGCAACGTCAAAATCCTTTAAAGTGATCAACAGATAAAACAACTTTATTACATGATGTTTTGCTGAAGCGATAGGTATCAAGAGACCTGAATCAAATGTGCGTATTTAACAGGATGCAGTTATCAGTCGCTCATTAACGTGGTAACTAGTTTACAATGAAATGCATACAAACGTATTTCACTTCACTTAATCCCGCATATTTTATTCTGTTTCAAGATTCAATCAGTAATTGAACTCTTCTCACCTTACTCTTAAAGCTCTTGTAAACTCATAACATTCTGAAGTTACAAAATCTATGATAATGATTTTCCATTCACGTCTTAACCTTGTCCTTCAGCGATATTCACTTAACTATCTTCCTGTCATATTCCTTAAGATCTCCTTTGCTTTAATCATTTACTGTTTCTATGTTATCTAAAGACTGATTCTGTCAAAAACATCTTGTCAACTTGTTGAAAGTAAGTTCAGTTTTTGTTATAGATATATATAATTTAGGTTGTAAACAGTTGAGAAGAATCCTGGAAATAATAAAACATGAGCTCATGACTGTTGGCTCTACCCCGTTCACCTTTGTAGGTGGGAATAACTGGATGATATTTCATTCCACTTGGTAAATCTGACTGACTTAAATGAAAATTGATTTATTAGCGTAATAATAGGCTGATAACTTACATTTAAGGAAACATTCTTCCAACTGTCATTCAGGCTCATTTTACGGAGTAAAACTGTTGTTTGACTGCTATTCGAACATTAATGACGATATTTTTCATTGATGTAAGTAGGCACAGAATTTTTGCAGTAGGGGTGGTAATTCCTTAAAAGACTATTTATTTGATATAGTGCGTGATGATACAATATTATTGCCTACATGACGTTCCAACTAAAAATTTGTTCCTCATAATCATAATATACCTTCACATGATAGTATGCAGTATATTTTTCTGGAAGTATCATTGAATAAACAATACTTTATCTCTGTTTGCTATAATTGTTATTAAACTTGCGTTTCTTACCGTTAAAAAAGAGTAGACAAGTAGTTAGCATGCACTCGGTCTTAGTAATGAAATCAGACTTCCTCATGTTTCTAGGCATAGAAACGAAGAATCGTGTAATTGTTTTCTTTAGAAAATTTATGATTATCGCATCACTTAATAAGTGATATATAGAACACTATGCGAGTAAGTATCTGATAAATTTCTTAAGACATTTAGGCTGAGCATTTCAAAGTTTATTAAATTGTCTCAGATTATTGGCCAACCAAAGCCATCTCTGTGTGAGTCCAAATGATTTAGTTTAATTGTTATTACTGTTTGTCCCTTGGGTTCCAAATGGAACACAGGGCTTCAACAGCATGTCTCCAATGAACTCTCTTCTCTGAAATCTTTTCAACCTGGCTCCACAACAGCCCACAACCTCTCATTTCCTCCTCACACCATCTCCTCCATGTCACCCTCTCCTCGGACGCCAAACTCGTAGATTCCCATCGGGGTTCCACTCGAGTACCTGGCCTGACGCGTCATGTCCCCAATCGGCCTTCTCAGTGTATGCCCAATCCAATCCAATCCAATCCATCTCCACTTCCTTACAATGCATATTTGCTCAGCGACAGCTTCTTGGTTGGTTCGTCACCAGCCAGAGTTCCTTGTTGCTTAGTCTCATTATTCTGGCCATCTGATCTTCAGTAAGGAGCCAGCGTAGGCGGTAGTTGTTGATGAATGTCTTCAGTTGTTTGTTGGAAATCCCTTTCGTAACGCGCCAAGTCTCTGAACTGAACCATACAGGAGCACTGACTTCACGTTGGTGTTGAAAATCTGCATCTTGTTCCACATGCTGAGTGGAGTGCAGAAGATCTCCACACTGGTTTCAGGCTAATCAACGCCTGTCTTGCTTTTCCGATCATGGCTGGCTTTGACATCCTCGTCTGTGCCTGTGCTGTCTGTAGTTGAAACAGTGATGCCTAGATAGGTGAAGGAGGCTACTTCCTTCACGTTTCTCCCGTTGAATGTGATTGGAGTTTGTTGTTGTTGGTAATGTTGTTGGTTGGGCATCTTCATCACCTGTGTCTTCTCTATATTCACCTGAAGTCTTGTCTTCGCTGCCCTGTCTCTTCTGTCAACTTGTTAGTTTTTGCCTGTAGATCTTCAAGTTCGTGCGACATCAGACACTAGTCATCGGTGAAATCCAGATCTTCTAGGTTCTTTTCCGCGGTCCTAGCAGAATTTATGGCACTATTAAGGTTCATAAACCTTGTTACCCCGTCAGACCCATAGTTGACCTCAGAATTACCCCCAACATATGGAGTAGAAATGTACCTAGCATCAACACTGTCCCTTAAGGAACCGTTCAAATTTCAGGCTAGTAAACTCTTACGAGTTAAAACTAAGGCTTAATGACCCACATACAGATGAGGATGAAAAATTGGTTAGCTTCGATGTAACAAGTCTTTACACTAAAATACCAATCAATATGACACTACAGGCAGTTAGAAGTCAACTAAATATTGACTCAGAAACTAATCAGAGAACAAAGATATCGGTTGATGAGATCGTATTAGGCATACAGTTGCTCCTGAACTCCATAGTCTTCAAGTTCCAGGACAAAATGTACAGACAAACAGAAGGAGTAGTGCAAGCACCTAAACAAAGAATTGAAACACATAAAAGAAGTACTAATAGCTGATATTATCCTCCATAGTTAGTCAAGAAATTCGAAGGAACACACAAGAAACAAAAAAATAACAGTCACACGAGTACGAATAATAACGACAACACAAGTAGAAAGTTCATAGCCTCCATTGTGTTGCCCTACAAGGAAGGCACGTCAGAAACTTTACGTGGGATCCTCGACAAAGCTTTTATTAGGGTGGCATTTAAACCTACAAACTCAGTCAGAGATAAGCTTTGTCGGCTTAAAGATCCGATAGAACCAATTAAGAAAAATAATTTAATCTATCAAATTCCATGTAATGACTGTGGGGTCAAGTACATAGGTCAAACTAGCCAATCGGGATCAGTTAGAATAGCCAAACATATGAATTTGGCTAAATACAGAATGACAAACCCGAATGAGATCAATAATCTGGAAAAAAACTCGGCTACTGTATTGTATACGTTAACATACAACTACACAATAGGTTGGGTGAGACAAAGCCACTGTACTTAAATCCAATGTAAACAGGTGGAGATTGTGAGAGATTGATTACTGAGTCTTTGTTCGTGGAATCAGTACCCAATTTGTGTAGTAGAAATGTCACAACACCTATACCAGAGATATGGAAAATTTTACTATCAATAAAAGCAAATTATACGAGGTGATGTAACTATAAAAATCAAAAGTTGTATGATTACAGTGATATGATTGTCAGCAATAATTTATGCTCGAAACGTCATAAAGTAAATATTACTATATCACTGTGTGTTATGAATCAAATAAATAAATCTAATATGGAATCAAATCCTACCACACCTATATTAATCCACAGGGATACTTTTACTTCTATTAGTCATCACATAGTAAGCCAAGAAACAGATTTCTTCTGAAGAAGCACTAAGGACTATGGAACACTAAACATCTCTTCTTACCTAAAAGAATATTGAAGATCATTGTGAATCTTTGTGATTTTCCGGATTAACAACTCAGAATCTTTAAATCGCATAGGAGGGAACTATCTATAAAGATATTTCACTCATGATTTTATCATTTTTTTTCGCTTGGGTTCCTAGTGAAACATAGGGCTTCAGTAACACGCCTCCATTGCACTCCGTTATCTGCAGTCTTTCGAATCAATGCTGAGTGTAGTAGATCTCCACACTGATTATTTCAGATTAATGAAAGTCTATCTTGCTTTTCCGATCCCGGTTTCGACATCCTCGTCTATGCCACCTGTAGTTGAAACGATGCTGCTCTGCATAGGTAGGTGAAAGAAACTACTTCCTGTAGGTTTCTCCGTTAATGGTGATTGGTGCTTGTTGTTCATGCTGTTGTTGGTTGGCTATCTTCATCACCTCCATCTTCTCTACATCCACTTGAAGTCCCGTTCTCGCTGCCTTGCCTCTTCTGTCAACTTGTTGGTTTTCGCCTGTAGACCTTCGAGTTTGTGCCACAAGACATTAGACATAAATCATCATCATCGGTGAAATCCAAATCTCCTCCTGGGTTCTTCTCATCGGTCCAGTCAGAGTATTCCCCTCTTCTCACTCCTCACGGTTTGTTGCATGATCCAGTCCAGTCCAGTCCAGTCGACCACAATCAAGATCATGGGTGATAGTTGGCAGCCTTGTTTTACTCCTGTCTTCACTTGAAAGGCGTCACAGAGCTTTCCATTGTGAATCACTTAGCATGTGGCGTTTTCATATAGCTGTTGAATCGGTTCGTAATTTGCCTTGATTGGTATGATTTACGGTAAAATTTGAACTTCAAGAAACAGTCGCAATGATATTGAGACAAATAGCCATCAGGTTATTGATTTAGTAGCTTACCACTAAACTGAAAATCCTAATCTCTCTTCAGAAGGCTAACAGGAGTTTAGCTAGGCACTATCTGTTTTAATTTATTCTACTTAAAACTATTAGAAGAACACATCCATGGATTTTAGTGCTAGTCCTAAATTTTCATTTACTGCAGTTGCCGTAGCTTCTGATCTATGCACACTGATTTGTACGAAAGGCAATTATCTCAAACTTTTTATAGTGAACAGAAAGAATTTTAGAGACGGTTAACACCTCCCATTTTATTATAATACACAGTTATTTGATGATAGCATGTCATTTGTTGAATTTAGGATTTCTTGTTTTAATCCTTAAAATTACATTTATAGTGAGCTCTGTCAGATGAACCTAAAGCTTTGTTAAGGAATATTTGATGGATTTTGGGCCATCGTATGGTCACAAAAATGATGCACGTTGGTTTAAAACGAAACTAGTTGCAAATCTTATCGTTCTGCTTTAATTCACAGGTTAATTGAGGGGAAGCACTTGGAAATAAGTATAATGCATCTTAACCTCAGAACCGTAATCTGCATAACAGATTGACTGAGAGAGTAGACATAGCCAATTAACTACTCGATGAAGAAACAGTGTTGAAGTTTCAATCAAGATATTAATCATTAGAGCTATCAGTTGGCAGTGACAACTGAGTACCAAGTATAGGTTACGCAATTACTAAACATTTCTTGTTATCAGCCTAGAAATTAATCTTTTTAGACACTGAGCTGCAAATAGTGTCAGGGACCTTCGAGCAGCGATAAAAGATCACTCAGTCTATTTTTCAGCAATTGAACTCACCTTAAAGGACAAATGAAAAGTGTTTATGTGTAACTTGTCAGTAAAACAAGTCAGAATACGCCAGATACATTTAGCTGGTAAATCGTGAATGCGAAAATGCATGTGCTGGATCCAGCTGCCATTTAAATCAGGTGTTCATCAAATAAGCCCTTTAGATACTCTACATTGTTACACTTAACAAACGTGTTCAACTGACTGATATTTTTCATTTGTAAATTGTGTACATTAAAACCAACTTGATTTAACCTACTTAGAAGATGATAAGTTATTCGCGATGTCGTAAAAATGAAGAAGAGTCATAAACCAAGATATATTACTCTTCACAATTCAAATTTTGATACCGTTATTAGAAGACGAAGATTATCTGAAAAATCTGACTCAAGTCTCGGCAATAACGTCTCAACATCATCGCTGAGGACTGATAATCTTCTTCTTCTTCTAAGAACGTTATGAAATTGACTGAATGGACTAACTGTTTCTAATCTGATGAAAAGTAAACACTCTAGTGAAGTTATTGACAACATTCAAAGCGGTATGTTAGGCAATAAACTAACAAGCTTATTCACATCTATAAATTGTTAGTACACAATGTGGAGTAAACAGTAACAAGTGAAAGAATTTGTCTGAATAATATAGTCAGTAGTAATCACTAATAAGTAGGTCCTTTTGAAGCAGATGATCATTTTCTCAGCATTATTTTTAAACGTGGGGCAGCCAGCTACTTATAAGACGAGAAGAGATTTACAGTACAAGAGGAGGAGTAAACACTTTTTCTCTCTTTCGTTCAGTAAAACAAAGTGATCATCTGTTGGTTCACATAAATATGTACAAAAATAAAATGTGAACGTTGAAATCAGTGAAAGCGTTTCAGAAACTCAACAAAATACATTAGGAAAGAAAAACATTTCGCCTGAATAGGCAAAAACGCATGGCTTTGTATGTTACAACAAGGTTGATTAAGTCTTACCAGAGCATTTAAATGCTAAGATAGAGAACAAAGATTTAGCAAAGACATTTTCTTTCCAACGATTATATTTTAAATCACTTGTAATAAATAACAGCCACAGAAACAGTCCAATTAGATAATGAAAAATTAACTAGAGACAACTCAGAGAAGAAATTTTTATCGTCGACGAATTATTCTCAAAGGCTGTACAGCCGGCATTTTAGTTACAAATGTATATATGTGTCCATCAATAACTAAAATCTTAATTAAAGGTCATCAAACATTGTTTATAGAGCTACAATCAATCAATCAATAAAATGTCTTAGCGGGATTGTAACCAAAGGGAAGTTAGAGATTGGATATATCACTTCTGAACACAAAGATCAAGTTTGTACTGCTGGATCGCCAGGGCCTCTGCTGTTTGATGTAGAGAATAATCACTCCCTTCGAAACGTGTGATTTCACTTTATAAGTGACTTTGGAGGATGATTGTGGTAGAGCAAAGTGACCAGAGTTAATCAGATACTCAGGACTCGAGCTTTTAATGGATCTCCACTATTCTTCAGGCGGTCATGCAGGATGATGTTCGGAGATGCGTTTGAATAGAACACGCTTTGTGTAGTCTATGTAAACAGCTCCACAAAAGTGGGTGAATCGTGAGATATATTGGAAGAAATAAGCAAGAATCAATTGTGTAGATCACTTTAGAAGATTCTAAGTCATATAGCAGCACTGACTTGACTGGCATTGGTGTTGAAAATCCGCATCTTGTTCACGCGTTATGCTGAGTGTAGTAGATCTCCACACTGATTATTTCAGATTAATGAAAGTCTATCTTGCTTTTCCGATCCCGGTTTCGACATCCTCGTCTATGCCACCTGTAGTTGAAACGATGCTGCTCTGCATAGGTAGGTGAAAGAAACTACTTCCTGTAGGTTTCTCCCGTTAATGGTGATTGGTGCTTGTTGTTCATGCTGTTGTTGGTTGGCTATCTTCATCACCTCCATCTTCTCTACATCCACTTGAAGTCCCGTTCTCGCTGCCTTGCCTCTTCTGTCAACTTGTTGGTTTTCGCCTGTAGACCTTCGAGTTTGTGCCACAAGACATTAGACATAAATCATCATCATCGGTGAAATCCAAATCTCCTCCTGGGTTCTTCTCATCGGTCCAGTCAGAGTATTCCCCTCTTCTCACTCCTCACGGTTTGTTGCATGATCCAGTCCAGTCCAGTCCAGTCCAGTCCAGTCCAGTCCAGTCCAGTCCAGTCCAGTCCAGTCCAGTCGACCACAATCAAGATCATGGGTGATAGTTGGCAGCCTTGTTTTACTCCTGTCTTCACTTGAAAGGCGTCACAGAGCTTTCCATTGTGGATCACTTGGTATATGGAGTCTTCATATAGCTGTTGAACGAGGTCGATAAAGGTTTGTGGCACTAAAACAGTAGTGTTGAAGCAGTTTCCAAATAACTTCTCGGTCGACGCTGTCAAAGGCCTTCTCAAAATCGATGAAGCTGAGGTAAAGAGTTGACTGCCATTCTATGCTCTGTTCCATGATGATGCGTAGCATCGCAATTTGATCCGCACATGATTTTTTCTTCGTGAACCCAGACAGCCTGTTCCGGTGGTAATTTTGAATGCAGAGCATCGTTTATTCTCTCCAGGGTAAAGCTGCTTAATATTTTGCTTGGGGTGGACAGGAGCGTGATTCCGCGCCAGTTCTTGCAAACACTTAGGTATCCTTTGTCTGGAAGTTTGACAGAGTAGCTTTCCTTCTAATCAGTCGCCAGGTACCTTCCCTTCCTTACGTCCGAACCTTCTGCAATAATGGTGTGAGCATGTCCGCTATTGTCACTTAGTGTGTTTTTAGTACTTCTAGCGGGGTTCCATCTGGTCCAGCTGTTTTCCCGGTCCCAGCAATTTTATAGCACTCAGGATTTCTGCTTATGTCGGAGAGCTTGTGTTCACTGGTAGTTATGTCGATGGTGGTGGTGAAGGAGTTGCGGGTGGTGGTCGATTTAAGATTTTTTTTGGAACTGGTTAGCCTATAGCCCTCTTTGACTCTCCTGTTTGGTAACTAACTTTCCTTCACTATCTTTCATTGTTTTCATCTGAGTTGATCACTTCCCCCCCTGATAGTAACCTGGTTATTTGATGTAATGTTATCAGGTCTCTATCTCTCCTACCAGCAGCCTGTTCTGATTCAAATGCCAATGTGTCCAAGAAGTATTTTTTTGTCTTCGTACTCACTCGTCAGCACTTCTTTGTCCAGTGTTTTTATACGCCTCTACTTTTCGTTGTGTTTCCTGGCAGTGGTTTATCATCTGCTTCACCACCACCCTCTCACTCCTCTATCAGCTTCCATATGTCCGTCGACATCCATCCCTCGTCTCGTCTTCTTTCCTCTTCCTCTCTAATACGGTTATGCAGCTTTCTTTCCACACAGCTTTCAAAGAGTTCCAGTGTTCTTCCACTCAGATTCCTTCAGGGATGTTGCTCAATATCTCCCATTTCCTCCTGATGACTGGCTGACGTGAAGATGTTCTGTGTACTTTCGTACTTCAGTTCACTTGCTGTTCGGAGTGTTCAACCTGAACTGTGGTCTATCACCAGCTTCTATCAAGGCTTTCAACTTGATTTTGAAGTTAGCTTCGTTGCACTAGATGGTGAGTGGTATGCACCACCTTCATCTACTCCTCTTCTTGATCTGATCTCGTGTCCAGTATGCTGGCTGCGTCTCCACTTCATTCACATTGAGATGAAGTCGATCTGATTTTCAGTGAAGTGTGTCCTGTTGTCTGGTGAAATCAAATCCATGTCGCTGCCTAGTCAATATCCTTGTGTGTGTTTGTACACCCTGCCTCGCCTCACCTCACCTCACCTCCAATCACCTCACCTCACCTCACCTCACCTCCAATCACCAAATCGTTGAATGTGCAGGAATCTGCAAACACCTCTCCCTTCTCATTCATCATTTAACCGAGTGCCTCTCGAACCATCATCACTCCTCTTCCTGTGTTGTCCACTCCCAGTTTCGCATTCATGTCACCCACCCATTAGAATGAATTTTGATGTCGCCAACTGGCTTGTGGTCTTGTCCAGTGCTGATTGCATTTGTCTCTACAATTCCTCCTTCTTCTTCTCTTCATCTGCATTATTTGTAGATGTGAAGTGTGGCATTGTATGATTGTGACCTTCCTTCCTTCCTTTTGAGTTGAATCCATCTTGCCGTCATGATGCTGATCCTGCATGAGGAGATTGGTTCCCACTGCATGAGAGAGAGCCTTCGATGCTCTTCAAGGGGACATCATGACAGCCACTCGGAAACTCAGTGTGCTGTGCTCGTGGTTGTCGTCTGCGTGACAATATCGGAGTAGATTATTGACTCTCCATTTGACAGATTGGAGGGTCCACTTGCATTCCATCTGCTTATCCCTCACAGATTCCCAGCCTAGCACTTCTATGCTACACCTTGTCATCTCTTTAGCAATCTGTGCAGCCTAGCTAGGTTTGAACATGCTGTGGACATTCCATGTCCCCATGTTTACTTTGGCTTTTATCGAGGGAAGAGAAGACACATCGGCCGACTGGCTTTCCGAAGGCTTCACCAACCGGCGTCATTTCTTCTCTGTAATTTAGCGAGGAAGTTTTTTTAGCGGTTAGATTGATTTTACGATTGAGGGTTGCTGACCCTATGTCCAACCTTCCCTCTTTACTCCGGCTTAGGACTGGCTAGTAACTAGTGAGCTTCCTAACCAGTCGAGGTTCTTTAATTCCTCCTTCATGTTTATGACAAATTCTACCAGAGAGATTCTATTTTTTAGAGGTTTTCTGATAGAACTGATCAGTTTCTTTTGGTATATCAGTTGCATGAATAAGTGTCAGCACATTCGTCTCAACTATCATCTTTATGTATTTTACTTATTTACAGGTCCAAGTAGAATTGAAGTTGAGCATCTTATCCTTTTAGGATCAATCAGCTGGATATGACCACAACCCACTGAGATCAAGTTTCGACTTGGATCAAAAACCAGAAGCTGTCTGTTAAAACATTTACAGATAACTCTCTCCTCTGAAGAAATCTTTGATTGATTTGTGTTTCACAGAACAGTTTAGAGTTTAGGAAGTATTTTCATTCAACTATATCCAGTTGACTTTAGGTGACGTTCATCATGGACTGATATCAACTGGAGGACCGTTGATGACCTGGAGACACTGAAGGGTTGTTTCGTCTTGTTACGGGACTCCTCAACACACACTCATGACCTCACCAAGGATCAAACCCAGGACCTATAAGTTCCATGACCAGGACATTACCATTAATCCGGTGGCTCGGAATCCAACTGATACCAGTCCATGACGGATACCAACTTGAAGTTAGAAATGAATCCCTAAAAGCCTTCAAAGTGAATTGGTCTAGTGGTTCCTAGTGACTTGCTTCGTGAGGTGATTCCTGAAGTTCCAATAAGAAGTCGTGACCGGTGGGGCAAATCAAGTCGAATGTTAGAACAGTTACTCAGCGATGGCGCTCGATGGAGGTCACATTAGATTGTGAACTGACAGAAAATAAGAAATGTAGACCACTGGATCCTGACATGGTTGGCTTGATGGTAACGTGTTAGTCACGGAACCTGAAAGTCCTGAGTTTGATTTCCAGCTTGATCATGAGTGCGTGCCACTGGAGAGTTCCACAGCAGGACGAAACAGCCATCCAGTACTCTCGGGTACCCAGTGGCTCTACAACTGATGTCAACACATGATGAATGCCAACCTGGAATCAATCATTAATTCTCTACCAACCTCCAAAGTGAATTATACCCTTTTTTCAGTTTACTGGTAAAGCCACTTTAAAGTGAAACCTACTAAGATAGTGTATCCTATGAAAGCAAAGATAACCTCGCCTGGTTAACTAGTTCACTAGTTACTAGCCGGTCCTAAGCCCGGGTAAACAGGGAAGGTTGGGCATAGGGATAGCAACCCTACACCGGAAAACACATCTAACCGCTAAAGAAACTTCAAAGCACAAACGATATATAAAAAATAATAACAAAATTATTCCTCGCTGGAATCGGAGAGGCGAAATGACGCCAGTTGGTGAAAGCCCTCGGGAAGCCAATTGGCCGATGTGTCTTCTCTCCCTCGATGAAAGCGAAAGTAAACGTGGGGACATGAAATGTCCACACCATGTTTGAACCTAGTAAGGCAGCCCAGATTGCAAAGGAGATGAGAAGGTATCACATCGAAGTGCTTGGGATTTGTGAAAGCAGATGGAATGGGAGTGGACTCTCAAAACTGTCAAATGGAGAGTCAATAATCTACTCCGATATTGTCACGCAGACGACAACCACGAGCACAGCACACTGAGTTTCCGAGTGGCTGTCATGATGTCCCCTTGAAGAGCATCGAAGGCTCTCTCTCATGCAGTGGGAACCAATCTCCTCATGCAGGATCAGCATCATGACGGCAAGATGGATTCAACTCAAAAGGAAGGAAGGAAGGTCACAATCATACAATGCCACACTTCACATCTACAAATAATGCAGATGAAGAGAAGAAGAAGGAGGAATTGTAGAGACAAATGGAATCAATACTAGACAAGACCTCAGTTGGAGATATCAAAATTCTAATGGGCGACATGAATGCGAAACTGGGAGCAGACAACACAGACAGAGAACTGATCATGGGTAGAGAAGCGCTCGGTGAGGTGATGAACGAGAATGGAGAATTGTTTGCAGAATTCTGTGCATTCAAGGATTAGGAGATTGGAGGCACTGTGTTGAAGCATAAAGATATCAACGAAGCGACATGGATTTCACCAGAAACCAGAACACACATAAGTAAAAATAAGTTCGACTTCATCTCAATGTGAATGAAGTGGAGACGAAGCCAGCCTACTTGACACAAGATAAAGAAGAGGAGCAGATGTAGGTTCAGACCACTCACAATCTAGTGCAAGGAACCCACCTTCCAAATCAAGTTGAAGCCTTCAAGGAAGCTGGTGATAGACCTCAGTTCAAGTACAACACTCGGAACAGAAACTGAAGGACGAAACTACAAAGGAAATCTTCACGGCAGCCAGCCATCAAGACAAGATGGGAGATATCGAGGAACATCCCTGAAGAAACCTGTGTGGATGAACACTGGAAGTCTTTGAAAGAGATGTGGAAAGAAACTTGCACAACCGTATTAGGAAGGAAGAAGAAAGGAGATAATGAGTGGATCTCAGTGGATACATGGAAGCTGATAGAGCAGGGCGAGGAGGATGGTGAAGCAGAAGATGAACCAGTGCAGGGATGTTCAACGACAAGAGGAACTGAGTACAATGTATAAAACACCACACTGGAGAAAGAAGTGAAGAAGAGTGCACGGAAAGACAAAAGACACTTCTACGACACGCTGGCAGGTGAAGCAGAACAGGCTGCAGGTAGCGAAGACAGAGACCTGACAACATTGTATCAAATAACCAGGTTATTACCTGGGAAGAGATCAGCGCGGATGAAACCAATAAAAGATGAAGAAGGAAATTTAATTACGAAAGAGGAGAAACAAAGGAAACAATTGGCCGACCACTTCAAAAAGCTGTTGAATCAACCACCACCTGCACTTCATCCAGAAATACCACCTGCACTCCAATCACAGAACTGCAAGTGAACATAAATCCTCCAACAAAAGTGGAAGTCCTGAAAGCCATAAAGCTACTGAAATGTGGGAAAGCAGCAGGATGAGATGGATTCCTGCCAGAAGCACTGAAAACAGACGCAGAGACAACAGCAGACATGCTCACACCACTACTGCAGAAGGTGTGGAAGGAAGGGAAGGTACCTGGCTAGTGATTGGAAGGAGGGTTACCTTGTCAAACTGCCGAAGAAGGGAGACCTCAGTGTTTGCAAGAACTGGCACGGAATCACTCTCCTGTCCACCCAGAGCAATCAAAATATTAAGCCGCATAATCCTGGAGAGGCTAGAGGATTCACTAGATTCAAAACTACGACCGGAACAGGCTGGCTGGCTGGCTGGATTCAGGAAGTACAAATCATGTGCGGACCGAATTGCAACACCATGATACGCATCATCATAGAATAGAGAATAGAATGGCAGTCAACTCAACTCTACGTCAACTTCATCGACTTTGAGAAGGCCTTTGACAGCGTCGACCAAGAGGTAATTTGGAAACTGCTTCAATACTACGGAATACCACAAACCTTTATCAGCCTCATTCAGCAACTATGTGAAGACGCCACATGCTAGCCAAGTAATTCACAATGAGAAGCTCAGTGATGCTTTTGAAGTGAAGACATGCAGGAGTGAAACAAGGTTGCCTACTATCCCCCATGATATTCTTGATTGTGGTGGACTGTATCATGCAGCAAACAGTGGGGAGCTATGAGAAGAGGGGGATGGACTAGACCGCGGAGAAGAACCTAGAATATCTGGATTTCGCCGATGACTAGTGTCTGATGTCACATAAACTTGAAGATCTGCAGGCAAAAACTAACAAGTTGATAGAAGAGGCAGATGGATTGGATTGGATTGGATTGGGCATACACTGAGAAGGCCGATTGGGGACATGACGCGTCAGGCCAGGTACTCGAGTGGAACCCCGATGGGAATCTACGAGTTTGGCGTCCGAGGAGAGGGTGACATGGAGGAGATGGTGTGAGGAGGAAATGAGAGGTTGTGGGCTGTTGTGGAGCCAGGTTGAAAAGATTTCAGAGAAGAGAGTTCATTGGAGACATGCTGTTGTAGCCCTATGTTCCATTAGGAGCCCAAGGGACTAACAATAATAATAATAATAATAATAATAATAATAATAATAACAATGTTAATTATGAAAGGCATGTTATGGTAGCGTGACCATAAATCTTTTTCTACCATGAATGTACTGGGTACTTCCTAAGTAGTATTCTCCAAATGTGTTTTTCATCGCCAGCAATAAATTAAGCTGTTTGGATATAGCAGATTTTATACACTCTTGATTCTTTTTGTACAGTGAGATCAAATAAGTATTATGAATCTTGTTAGCATTTTTCACCAGTTACTTTGTGTTGAACCACATTCAAGAAATCCAACAGATCTGTACATTTTGTGATGAACTCTTCGTCAGTTTTCGCAAGAGTGGGTTGATTTCTAAAATTGGATACTGAGTTGCGAATAATGGAAAGTTCTATTCATGAGTCAGATGTAACCCTGGAATGCTTGAGAAGCAAGTTTTTAACCTTTGTGGCCAGAGGCTTAATGCTTTTGAACAGATCTGGAACTCCGAAGCTGGATGTACCTACTTCTCAGTGGATATTGTGCCCACTAGGACACGAACCAAGGACAAAACGTTTCAAACATCGGAGCGTTTTCCACTAGGTCCCTGAGTTGCGAAGCGCACATCCTGGACTCGACGGTTAACCACTATCCATG
The DNA here is from genome assembly GCA_944470555.2 of Heterobilharzia americana. Taxonomy (NCBI): domain Eukaryota; kingdom Metazoa; phylum Platyhelminthes; class Trematoda; order Strigeidida; family Schistosomatidae; genus Heterobilharzia; species Heterobilharzia americana. Next base: position 3,301,006 of record OX104134.1, read on the forward strand.
AGTCAGATTACATTTGAAAAATACAGGTAGTACCGAGGCACCTACACATGACCCCATATCACAAGTGTTGGCCGATCAATTCGGTTCAATCAACGACGGAGATGAATAAACTACAATAGCAAAGACTACACTATACCCATCGTACAAGGCTTGCTCTTCACGATTCAGTAGCCTAGTGGATAACGCTCTGAAACTATTAGTTGCGACCTTAGTGGGGGCAGCATCACTCACTAGGAGTTAGGTAAATCCGTCTGGCGAGTCCTAAATAGGACAAAACGCATGTTGTAGATTCCGCTGCTAGCCATCATCCACCAATCATGTCTAGGAAGTGCTTGTGTTTGCTTCATCTTGGCAACCATCCATCGGATGGTAACAGGGTAAGATATTTCGAAATTCAGACATTAGTAACCATAGGAATGTTTTGTAAAGTAAACTATCGACCTATATCCTTGTTTCACATTGTCAGGTAAGTACATACATACGTTTGTGAACTTAGCTGCATATTTTTCTACTTTTTTGTTTCATACTCACAATGCGTGAATATTCACATAGGCAACAAAGTACAAAGTGATACTTTTACTGTCTACTTATCACTACTCTGAACCTGATCACACTTGAGTTTCCTCTGAATGACTACATATGTTTTAGCATATTTGCTAGGTAGAAGTGTTTGATAAGTGTTTGCTGTGTGTTTGATCATCGTTATCTCTATAGAATTGCTTGTATCAAGTACGACAACGTGTGTTTGGGCATGATAGAGATCTTCATTCAATAAGTGGAGTCATCTGGAGACGCCGGCTTCGGTGGCTTGAAAATGTGTTATGCATATCGCCTTAAGGGCTTCCACACCGTTCGTTGTTTGCTAGTCCTGCGAATGAACGGAAGAAGCGAAGGGGTGGTCAGTATAAGACGTGGCGCTGTGGGATGAAGGATGGTTGTATCGGGTTAGCATCTGTTGGTGTATCGTGACTCCCAGTTTGGGATCCCAGAGAACATGCAACACGTTATCAGATATGGCTCAGAGTGAAAACCAGTGGCTGCCATGCTGTAGCTTCGTTCTAACTTTTGCTGATGAAAAAGCATGAATGTTTTGTTTAAAATGTATCCTACTGGACCGCCCTTCTAATCATGCTGTTTTTATCGCATTTTTCTTTCTTACTTGTCCACTTCTCTTCCTTCATGTCTTTACAATGTTGTTATACTATTTTGTGTTGCGCATGTCTTGGTAACCTTGCTGCACCGTTTTAATGTTCTAATAATAATTATACTAAGTGTTCATTCACATGCTTTTTCTGGTGATCATTTTCTTGAAAGCCCAATATTCCAAATACACTTTCATCGCGAAGTATATAGGCAGTTAATTCTGCGGTAGGATGCTATCTCTGACACGCTCTCGTAGATTATCATTTCAAATATATGCAAACAGGTGTATTTTAAGAATAAGGTTTCATCTTATGATGAGAGACTAACTGATGTGTTTCATTATTGCCTTAGCAAGACAACCAGTTTGCAGAAGTAACAGGTGACACCGTCTTATGTGTTATCTGATTTTCATATTCATAACCGAATGTTTTATGCTAACAATATTTCAGCTTTATGCATAAAGACTGGTGATAGGAACACGGTACAAATTTTTTATAATTTAAGTCTTCTTTTTATTTTTCTCTCGAAGGAGAACCTAAGCATATTATCATGGTCGGTAAAATCATAAAAACAGCAGGGAAGAGATTATACAATCAAACATCCGAAAGCTATATAAAAATGTCCAATAATTTTTTTATAAAGCTAATTTATAAGCACAATCCAGACATCACGATATTTACCCCGAGGGTTAAACATATGTCCAAATGTGAGTTTTATTCACATCGCTGGGCAACATATGTACTTAGTTGTGTACATTCATCTGCAGAAGGGTAGATGCTTTTTGCTATACCTGGATTTGTGATAATTAAATAAACGGGGATAAAATAGACAATCCCAGGTGTGGATAGATATCGTTGTTTAGCTTAAGCAGTAAATGAATTATCCCTGCTATTGTGAGAGGAAACATATAGTAGGGAAAGCTGATCACTATGAAACCATGAGAAGACGTAACTAGCATCATAATGGATCAGCAGCTTGTGATCAGTCCAATCCATTTGACTACTGGATATGACTTCGAATCAAGGAAAAGTTTCACTTAAATAAAGCGACCAAAGAGAAATCGGTATCCTAAAGTTCATTCTTGGTTGTGCTGCTGATCATCGCTAAAAAAATAAGGACTTTGTAAAGCTATCTATGGTGGAGACCAGATTGATAATCTGTTCTCTTCTGTCTGAATGAAATCATCAAAAAAGGGTACTGTAGTTTCAAATGCGTAAGACTTAAGAGATTTAATAGTAGTTCAGATGAAACAATGAATAAATTTGAAACTAACATCTGAGTTGCTACCTGACTAAAACTTTTCCAGCCCTGATGAAATGGTTATGGACAAAAGATCTTTGTGACAGTTGCCATCTGTTGCACAGATGATATATATATATCCAACTACCAAGAAGAGACAAGAATACGTTGGTATCTTACTTTAGGGTTGTGATACATAACCATTAAAGGTGGAAAGAAATTAAGAGATCACAAAGTTTTGGTCACAGATGATGGAACCATATTATGAGGAGCGTTCATGCTAGGCCTGGAACGCAAGGTAGAGAAAGTAAGTTACTCTACGAGGTTGGGAAGCTTCGGTGACTGTATTAACTTTGAAACGCGTTACTTAACATGATTTACTGCCTAAATCGATCAGCTATAGTATATAAAGAACAGTTAACCGTAGTTACATGACATTGAACTAACCTATGAAGTCTCTGACTGTTGGTGTAAGTCCTGTTGGGGGATGTAAGATGCCTGGTTAGAGCCGTTGAGATGATGAGAATCGATGATGAGAGATCTTTGGCTATGTCGCTTCAAAGACAAGGAAACTATGATCACAGGAAATTCTAAAATGTTTCGAATATGATAATGTTATTTGCTAACCACTATAGATAAACAAATGAGGTTTCAGCAGATAAGCAGCTGTATCATACAGAAATATTTGCAAGAAGTTTCTGCACCGGTTTATTGAATGCACCATTCAGTAGTAAATTTGCAGTGGACTTGCGTTCCAAATGTATCAACCAGTTTACATGTACATGAAAGGAGCATGATAAATGGAGAAAGAAAAACTTCAGTTTATTTTTCAGATATTTCTATAGCATACGAGATGCTAAAATTATTCGCTCTTAGTAGTAGGAAACACTTTATCCATTTAGAAGACAGTGCAGCTGTGCATTGTAGTCACCTTGAAATGCACAAACGAATGAATCAGCTTTATGTAATCTTGTTGTTTCAGATAAGAGAATGCAAATTCAGTGATTCGTGTAGGAAAATTCTTCATTATTAGACAGATAATGCCTTAGTGTACTTGCCTCTACATTCATAAAACCTCAGTCAACACTTTCTGTACTGAGAAGTATCCTACTAGCTGATGCAGCTTACTGCCAAAGAGTTGTGACTGAGAATTATCCCAGGATTTTTTCAGCAGTCAGTTATAAGTAGACAATTCTATAACGCTTCTAAATCTCGCAAACTATCATTGTCATTCTACTTTTTTTGTTTGTGAATTTTTAAGGACCTGGAATTGAAATCGAGGCTGATTCAATCCTCAATTGCCTACTTGCCTATGTTTTCTGCACATTTGTCAGAGATTTCACTTTTGAAATGAAATAATATAAATTAATACACTTGTATGAAACTGATTATCATCAGCAGTTGGTACTACTGATATGTTTATAAGTAGTATAACGTGTATGGCTTGTTTTTAGTCTCGTAAGCAGTGGAGAATGAAACTGTATTTTAGAGGTTCAGCAAAAAGTGTGCACATATAAGTCGTAAAAATAACAAATCAGTGTTTATTTCAGTACATTTAATCTAACATTCAAATAGTCCTACATTTAGTTGAAATATGACAGATATGTTATTTTAATTTCTCCATCAGATCGTCTTCATTCCTGATTGCACTGGGGTTAAACACTCCCTTTTCCGTACATGAGTATGTAAATCTTTCTATGTATGTACATTTGTCAGGGTTATAGCTCTTGTGAATAAACATCATGACATGATAACACTGTTCACTCAACAAATGCATTACCGGTGAAATGAAAAGACAGCATTTTTTGATTCATAAAATTTCATTTCTACCGACCCATTTTGAAGAAGAAGAAAGGCCATAAACAACATTTTGATATGTTTCTTAGATCATATCAGTTGTAAAACATTACTTATTTTTTAAAAAGGACATGCATAAAGTCATTAACAAACTGACTAGTCTTCTGTTCTTCTAGCCTTCAATCTGTGTGATAATCATCAAAATGGTTGTTGATTATTATCAGTATTATTATTATTTACAGTCGGTGGTGTGAGGTGAATTTTAGACATATCACACCAATGACTTTTAAGAAGAACAAATCTGGATGCAAATACTGTCTGTTATTGTCTGTGGACAATCGGACAATATTGCTCTCAACTCAGCTTGTCATTACGACAGTGTTCAGACTGACATCTGTTTAGAATATATCGCTGTTCTTTTTTTTTCTGGGATACATTGTAAAAGCTTCCTAATTCAATCGTTTTCCACAAAATTAGAAAATTCGAAGTGTCCTAAGTAAGCAAATTCTGTTGATTTATAATAGCACTGCTGTTTTTTCACTAGTAAGATATAAACAAGTTTCAAACATATTCATGATGGATAGTGCGTAGCAGCGGAATACAGGGAACACGTTTCGTCCTATTAAGTACTCGTTAGCTGGATGTCCCTGTCACCTAGTAAGCGACATCGTCCTCATTAAGACCTGAGCTGCGAACCCATCACTTCAAAGACCAGAGCGTTATCCACCAGACCACTAGGCCGTGAATCGCGCGTCCTGGATTCCGCTGCTAGTCACTATCCATCATTGATATCAATATTGAAAATGCTGGGAGTGTCGAAGTATCTGCACAGGACTCTCAGCAATGGCCAATTAATTCAGTTAAGTCAGCGATGGAGGTTTACATGATATAGCATCACGAAAAATCTCAATCTTTTCAGTGTTCACAAAGGGATGAAAAATGTGCAGTCTCATCGATGAGTCTTCACTTCTATCTAAATGATGTCACTACTTTCTACTTAACTGGGCTCGAATGTCATGTATGCAAATAGATATGAAAGCATAATGCAGAAAATGGTTTATTTTACAAATATGCTATTTATTTACAGATCACAGACCCTCCAAAGTTGATACAGCGAATAGGAACACAAGACTAATTGTCCGTATTCGCCTTAGTTTGGGACTGAAGTGTTTGCCAAAACATGTGTACAGAATTCCTCGAGAAAAATCCTCTCAGCCTTTTCAGTACTTCGGTGACAGTTGAGTCTCTCAGGAAATTTGCTATGTACACCAGTAATCTGGCATTCAGTGTCTGAAATATACTGCTTGCTAGATATCATGAAGTCATCATCTACCTGTATGAACACACCAAGGCTCATGATAGACAAAAGAGGTTCATTAGACAGTAGGGAAATAAGCATGGTGTAGTATGCTGTCTAAAGCTGCATTCACAGGTGAAGACAGTTAAAAGCAACAGTTGAGAGTATCTCATGAACAAACAGGAGTAATTACGCCAATTGGTAGACAAGTATTTAAGCAAAAAGAAACGACAGTAAAGGTTAAGCTCTAATAGTCACACAAGAAAACAATTTCCGAAGATGGATCTTTTTCACTGTTGTAGTATTGGAATTGGTTACAAATCTAGAAATATACTTAAATAAACAAGATAATATACAATTCAGACAGGTGGTGTAGTTAAACCTGGATGGCCTAGCTAAAAGACTGTTGTCTAGAAACTTCTGTCTGTTCATTTCTCCTTTTCGCCTGTAAATCACTCATACTGATATGCTTTTGGCATACACTCAGTGTTTTTTTCGTCAGTCTATTTATCCAGTGCTTTTTCAACTCTAATTGTGATTTTCCTTTTGGTAATTTATCGTAGATTTTGTGCATTAGTTGCTTGTTTATGCTATTAGCAAAAACTCAGTATTGGGCCAGTTTATGAACAGAAGGAGAGAATAGATCTGGCGTACATAGACTGCATTTTTAGTTAATTCGATTCAACCAAAGCTGCCATTCAGTGCTACTGTGTGAGGCAAATTATTATTCTTGCAGCTTGGGAACATACATGTACTTATAAATGTGCACAATTATTGATACAATTAAAGGACGGTGAACAGGAGTTCTATATATCTGAAATGTAGTGATAAAATCCAAGCGCACAGTGTTTGAAAAATATTTGGTACTTCATACTTGTAAGAAAAAATTGCGTCTATGATAATCTTGTTTGTTTTAGAGTAGAAAATTTGTGTGAAGGACTCAAACAAAAGCTTCAAAATGAATCCCATAAATTGAGATGCTGCCAACAACTGGCAAGGTATACTACTCGGTTTGGTAGTCTTATTATTATTTCACTGTTTTGACTCACTTTGTTTTCATATAATTATTACTTACTATGTGGTCAGATTGCTTAAAAACATATCATTTACAAAAAGGATGAAGTGTTTCGGCTTTCATAAAATTGATTATCTATTTTAGCTAGCAATGTGTACCTTTGGTGCGTGTTGTTGCATGCCATATACACTAATCAGAGCAAACCGTTATTCTATGACCATGAGTGGTAATGGAAGTTTTATAGTTAAAGGCTTCTGGATTGTAAAGTAAAAGTTTAAAATCAAATGCAGACTTTAAGAGCATTCAGGTATTTTATTTCCTATTTTAATACTGTTTGTGTGTAATGTATGAAGTTAAGTAGTATGAATGATACTTCAGTTGTATATTGCTATCTATTGGACTTTAAAAGTTTTATGTAGCATAGTATTTCTGGGAGAGTTACCTGTCCTTTGGACGAATTATCAGAATATTAGAGACTTAGACCCAGCTAATAAGAATGGACTGATTTCACAGCAACTTACATCTCTGAACTCATGATCATCTCGCTTTCCTAGCTTTACTTTTACCATTTTATCCAACTAACCGTCAACGATTTCTCGTAACCGATAAATGAAATGAAGAAAACTATGGGGGAATAAAAATGAATTGTGAATAAACTTCGCAGACAATACATGGGTTTAGGTGATGATGATGAGAGCAAATATGTAATCTGGTCAACATTTGTCAGACTTTACCTCTACACATAATATTTAACAGTTATTAACAACCACACTACTCAGTGATTACATGAACTTGAATACTGATAGTGGTTTGTATATATAACCGATTTCCGGATCACAATTATTGAGCAGTTTATTTTACAGAATTTCAGCTAATTAACTAATGAATGAAACAACAGGTATAGCCCCCCAAGTAACGGGATTCGGAATCTCTCAGTGGGCATGAATATTCACAAGATTCTAGTTACACTTCGATATTAAGTGTCGGAAAGCCTGAGAAATTCACACAGCCTAGCCTTGCAAACCGACTGAGATATTTACTGAAAGAGTTTATTCAGTGATCAACATAGGAAACATGACAGGAAAATCGCTTGTGATATTGTGATAAACTGGTTTTCCTGAATTGAACGAAAATATGTTTGTTAGAAAAGAAAAAAACAATATTAAAAACATGGATTCTGATAAAGGGCGAGAAAAGTGCTCTAAAGAGCTTTTCAGTTCTTTAAACGAAATGACAAACGTCTTTTTATGTCTCCATAATCAATTAAATAAATGCAAGAAGTATGAATTTTGTAGAAGATAGCCAATATTTAAAGTAATCTGCTCTGTGAAAAACAAGAAACTTTATATATCGAAAAACCAGTGTATCCAGAATAAATATATACACTTTGAATAATTTGAGATAAGGTGTTCCTTTACGAGGAGCTCAATAACTTTAGGAAGCTCGTAATGGTTTGCCATCAGAAACATTCATTAAGGAGCATTGAAAAGGTTCAGGATTTACTAGAAATAAGCAGAAGTACTTTTTTGTAAGTTTTATTGAAGCTTTGTTACCTGTTGTGCAGTAGTTAGACCTAGTTGGTAATCATTCGTGTATAAAAAGTGCCAATCATTATCCAGGTCAAAAACATTTATATCAAATATTCTTCGACATTTTCAAACCTTGACGTCAAGTATTTCGCACATAACTACTGTAAATTTCGTCATCATTTACTGGAGATTCACAGCTTTTTGAAGAAGTTATATTATTAGGGTATTATTCAAACCTGGCCGACATCAGTTGGAGAATCACTGAAGACCTTGGAGTACTGGAGAGCTATTCCGTCCTAGTATAAGAATCTTCAGCTATTCACACCCACGACCCGCCAGGGATCAACCTCAAGGCCTTCAGATTTCCAAGCAAATGCGTCAACTATTCAACCACTGGGTTGGAGCTCAGTGGTCTGCAGTTTCTGACTTCTGTCGATATCATGATATGATATTAGCCGGAATAATATCTGATTAGATTTTAGGTGCATTTAGACCTATCACTCAGTCTACAGTTATTGTTTAAATGCTTTAGATTGTTAAACGACTCTTTCTTTTAAATCTGTGTTGAAGCTGCTTTCATTCAGATTTGAAGTGCTCAGGCAAAGCATTTTGTTATCCAGCATAAATATTTATGTACTCGTTTTCTGTAGTGTTTGTTCTAATCCTGTGCACCTAATCTTACAATACTATTGGTTATACAAAATGGCTTCTGTCACCAATACATGGCATACAGTTTCTATCGGAAGGTTACCATTTTTTATGCATAATTTGTTTTATTTTTTTCACATGATATCTTTAGTTTATTAATTTACGAAGAATGAAATAATATTACACGTGTCTCAAAGGTCAAACAGACATTGATTGTCTGTTATACTACAAACCCTATTTTACAATCACTCATTTTCTAAATTTAAAAGCGTGATGCATAACACCACACAGTGTGATCACACAATAATGCTAAAATCCTCTGGACATGATGTAAGTCACATATGTATAGGTTTTTCTTCAAAAGAACTTCATTGAATACGTTTTTTGAAATTTATTAAGCTTTATCAAACATGATTATTTTGGTTGTTATGAAGAGTGTGTTAGTACCAGTGTTAACGCTATTGCTCACCATCTGTTAGATAATTCTAAAAAAATGTTTCTCATGTTCTTCGCTTTTTAATTTAAGTGCTAACTTTATCCTCCAAGATTTAATTAGAACTAGATATTTAAAGGTGGAATGAATTCATACATCTCAGCGACATAATTTGTCTGTTGGTCAGCAAATCTAGTTTTAGTGATTGTAATTTATTTTTTCAAAGGAAGAAGGTTTCACTTAAAAAGGCATCTTCTGAAATTTTAACCTATTATGATGAACAAGCAGATTTTGTTAAACCTGTCAGCAAATCCATTTGAGCACAATGAATTTGAGACCACGTATATGGCTTTTCCAAAAATCAGCAGAAGGAGTAATCATGTTTTTGTTCGAGATTTTTCAGTGTTTAGTGATGGAATTCTGGCAACACCTTCTGTTCCTTTTCTTATCACGTAAATGTCACTGCATGTGTAGGTTGCTTTAAATGGGAAGTGAATCCAGTACTCTTCACTTCAAGTTCATCCCCGAAATTTTGGATTTTTCATGTTTTAGGTTGAGATAACGCAAACGATATGATGTCTCGCGTTTCGAAGTTTGTAATTTGGTTCATTTTGCAGTCACTGATAGACAGATAACGTCTAGTTACCTAGTAAAAATAGTTTACTCGTAGATTATATTCTCTTTCGATTGTCAAGACATTCTTTAAAAATGAAAACTCAGTTAATGCGCAACGTCTTCAAAACCAGTATGCCTTCTCAGTTCCATCTCCTGCAAACCAGTAATTAGTTGTCACTTCTTGCTAACTAAGTGTGGGGTTAGAATTATGTACTTTGTCATATTTCTGTATGAATGATTGAATGTGCAGCAATTCGAATAACTTATAAGTTAAGCATATTGCCTTAAAGAAGGGGCAGTTTTTTCTATATTCCATAATTTAAGTAACTTTCAAGTTTACTGAATCAACTTTTTCCAATGAATTTATGTTTTATAAAGATTGTAATTATTAGTCTTTCATCCTTGTTTTTACGTTAAAGATGAATATCTTGAAAAATTTAGTATTTGTTCAAAGATTGTAGGAATACGGAAAAGAAAAGATGTTTGGTGTTAAACAAATCGTCAAATCATAGCTCATAATTTTACCTGGTGAATAAGTCAGACCAAAATGAAGGTTACGCAACACGAAACTACCAAATAGTAACACCTCTTGCCTTTTGTTACAGTTAAATACAACCTCTTTGAGTAGTTCATATACTGTCTTAATGCTCTGATGATTGAATGTTTCTCCAATCAACATTGAAACCAGCATTATTCGAAAATTCTGTGAACTTGTTTTACTGTTGTCATTTTCTTGGAATTTTCCATTCCGTTGAATGCCAGGTGTGATGCAGTTAGTAGACTATTCGGTGCCGTTTGCTAAAAGGAAGAAAATTTATCTTGTGACTGGACTTCTATTTATTGATATTAACAATGACTAGAAGCTTAGTTCAGAGGCATACATCCTCATTATTTATATGTGTGTGGACTCTTAAATAATAGTCGTGAGCTTCACCAATGAGGGTCACTGCATTCGTTGAAGACGAAAGATGGTGCCGAACGACTAAAGGTTTATTGTCAAGTTTGAAGGCGCACAAAAGTGATGGTATTTATATATGCTTTAAACAGCCTTGATATTTTCTTCAGCTTTCTAGGAAAGCATTTGGCCAGTTCGAATTTCATACGTATGATTACGTGATTTTTCGCAAACGTTTGACATCCTAATACTGGTTATGAAAGTTTACAGGGAATTCCAAGCTACTTTGAAGAGCCAAAAAAGTATTAATTTACTCCAGAGCACAAAGACAAGTACCTCATTCAAAACAATCAAAGTATAGCTTGAATGTACGGGCAAGATAAAACTGGTGTATACTAATGTTGTAGATATCATGTTCTAAAGTTCCTTCTAAAGTTCACAAAAAGAGTCACGTTACTGATTGTAATTTGAAGAGATGAACTGTAGGCGAGCTTACAGTCAGATAAGTCAGCTGAAAAATACTACTAACTGCTGATTCAAGTTCAAGATGGCACTGTGTATAGACAAAAATGGAATAAACCCATATTTCAAGGCACATGCCACCTTGTAATCTGTCTGTATGAGTAGACTTAATTTGTTTTACTTAGATAGCAAAAGTTCTGTCAATCTGTTATGCTCAAAAACTGACTTGACTGACTCAGTGTGAAAAAGATCTGCTTAAATAATTTAAAATAGATAAAGATGTATTGTGATTTAATCAAAATGATCGTCTACTTTTTTCAAAAAAACTGAAAATACTGTTTGAAATCCTGAGACTGAAGTTTCATGGTTAACGTTGTTATTTTACCTGGAAACTGTTCACCGATTTCCTCAGGTTTTAATTGGAAAGTGAAAGCAATGAAAACAAAAAATGTTACCGTCGAACAGTGACAAAGTTGCTCATCTTAGTCATTTCATTCATTGGTGGCCTGATTAAACCTTGGGCTACCAAATATTTTGTAGTGAGTACGTTTCATCAAACTGTTCTCTTTACATTTATTTTAATCTTTTCAGCATGTTTTCAAAAGAACAATGTACTCCCGAGCATTGTTAAAGTGTTTTGAGGCTTCCATTTTTAAATTTAACAACAATTAGAAGAGAAAATGTTCCACTGAATGAAAATGAATTTTTAAGTTAACGAAAGTACAACACATTACTATCCCCAGAAGACTTATCTTGACTTGCAGACTTGTGTACTGGTCAAATGAACAACCACTATCAAAATTACTTTCGATTTTCTGTACATCCTCTGTTTCAAAACAGACGTTCATCTAACACCATCTAGCAGTTTAACATTATTGCCTTTAACGCTGTTACTATTATTACCTTTCAAATGTTGTACAGAGAGTTGGCATATTATGTGTTGAGAATTCCATGGTGTATCAAACTTGTTTTGAATAAAGCAGTTATTACCGTTAATTCTCCACTAGCTTACTAACTGACCTATCGAGAATCTTAGTTTTCTGCTTTAGAATATAGTCGCCCTATGTTCTTATTCTTCAGTAACCTTACACGCTAATGATTATAACTTAGGACAGAAAAGTTTCTGTTTCTACAAAGTAAACTATAACTGCTAGTCATACTTCTATCCATTGAAAAATGACAAGCACGAGTTACTAAGTCATCATTAAAATTATATCCAGGTTACTACAAATTTTCCTACCTTATTTCAATCCAGTAAGTATTTACATATAATATGAACTTAAAGTATCATAATAATCAACTGTAATAATAGATGTATGATCTTATTTTTGGGTACTAAACAGTGCGTTATATTATTTTGTTTACATTCGTACCGTTCCGTTGTTTACGTATTCAATGTTAAAGTAAATGCGGAAAAGATCAGTTATTAGGCATGCAATTATTAAGCTACACTTTCAAAGCACATATATATGTGTATATATGTATGCATATACAAAATAAAAACAACTTTAATGTTATGCACTTGCATGACCTGTAAACAAATTATAGGGGTGTAGAATATCAAGGTTATATTGATTGTGGCGGGAAGTAACAGAACTTTGATTAAATGTATGGTGGAACTTTTGGATCACAAAAAAGAAAAGAAAAACATGCTTTCATATTATGTTAAGCTTCAAAAGTAGGAATGTTAGTTGGATCACGCTTCAAGTGAGTGTTATGCGGTGAACTATTATACTAGCTGCAAAAAGCATTAGCGAGAGCGGTATGTAAATCTTGTTTTTTGGCCTATATTTTATCCTTAGATATATTGAAAATATTGGCCGTATTATAAATTGAGAACTGTTCAGTGGAAAAATATTTGAAATTGATCTCGACTTCCATTCAGCTTTAATAGTAAAGATTAAAAGTTCTATCTGAAATAATCATTAAAAAGGTAACAGATAAATAGACGGTATGAGAAAAACTGTAGTGTTTGGATGCTCTTGCTGATTTCGAGACGGGTGTAGTCATCAGTGAGTTGTAACTGAGAAGAAAAGCGTGTAAACTTCTTATGTATAAAGTAGATAATGAATTTACGCATAACAGTTTCTTTTGAGTCACTCGATAAGCCTTATCTAGAATGTGTACCTTGTCAACAGACAAGTTAGCCTTAAATTTTTTCTCATGTCATTAGTTTCTTAAACGGCCAAGAAGTACTTTCCATGTAACAAGGTGTGGTCAGATGAATGCTAAATTACCGTTCTGGAATTCGAATATTTCACTAGTCTCATTTTAGATTTCTTATTCACAAAATGGTAACAAAATGTGAAACTTCAATATTAGTTGACAGCATGCCTCGTAATACAGTCTGAAAATATAATGTAAGGGTAGAATTTCGGTACTCCCAAAAAGTATTATTGCACATAAAATTAACTTATTTGAAATGACAGTATATTGACAGAATGATTAACTGAATGATGGCTGGTGCACGGCTTATTGCTTCTAATCATTTCAAGGTAGTCACAAAACTTCCTGCTTTGGTTTATATAGTCCTATTACCTTGGTTTTTAGTTCTAGTAGAACTTTTCATAAATCCGAGGTAGTTGTTGAGTCATCCTTATCCCTCATTGATTCAATGTGCGACGATACAATGAACACCTTATTCAATAAACCTATCAGTTGGTTTTTCCCAGTATCTGAGAAACCAAATTATTATTGATAGCACTCTTTATCCAATGACATTGACATCGAAATAATTAACAAAGTATGGAATTACTTGCCTTTCAGTAACGTGAAAGCAGGAACTGGACTACCTGTTTGAATAAACTTCAATCTTCAAGGCAGTCTACGTGGATTGTTGTATTTCACAAACCTCGTGTCCACTCTGAAAATGTTTATATCACAGTTATTAATAAGGAAAAGATAAACATGTAGAAAAGTACTGGTGTTTATTTTTGAAAGTTTCGTAGCTTGAGTGAAGGTCAGAAATTATCTCAAGTGTAAATTTTCGTGAACTCACAGATAAATCATCTGTTTGTTTAGACCTCCTACTTACTTTATATCCTCTGGCTTACCACTTGCAATACTAACACAAGTGCAATAATCTAATTTCAGAAGGTTTCTGAACCACGTGTTTTCCGTAGTGTCCGGTAAGGAGAAATATACCTTTATTGGGAGCTGTTAGGCTGTACTAATTGAGACTCACAATGCTACCGTTCAACTGATGCAGAAAAATCTTATAAATTGAACTAAGTGTTGTTTCACGTATCGCCGAAACATGTTGAGCCAATGTTAAGGACATGATTGCCTTTAAGTGCATCTAGGAGAATGTAAGAATAGTGCACTCATCGGCCTTGTGCAGATCCTTGCAGTATGCAATGAACCACACCTATTGTGTGAAGGCCAGTCCTACTACCTGGCTGCCCGAACCTGAGTAGGTGGAGCGAGATTCGAAAGTGTGACCCACTGGTTATAGCCATCTCCCTAAACCAGTCAGCTTCAGCTCCATGCACCTGTGGCAGGAGTTTTGGCTTCATTGTATTATTCATCGTTGCATGGTTAAATTTCACTTACAATTTTTTGGAAAAGTCTTATTGTCTAGTATTTGTATCCATTTTTTTAAAATATACCTGAGATATACATTCAAATACATGTGTACCTATATGGTGCTTTACACTGATAAACTATCATTTTGTCATGATTTACGGATAAACGGAATGCTGTGTTTTCTTTTCCTTTTCTTGTCCTTTCAATTTATTATCCAAGCCGAAATTGTCGCCAAAATCACACTGAAAACACTTATTGTTTGTCTGCCTCCTTTTTCGTCTACCTTCTAATTATCTCTTTGCTTTTCATCTGTTTCACTGTGAATCATGTTCAAACGTAACATATGGTAATGCATGACACAACTTCCAGATAACCCTGGAAAGGAAGTAATGATTTTCTATTGAACAGAAACCACTGAAAAACTTTCTTCTTACAACTAATGTATTCATTGTTGCTTTCGATTAACGTCTGCTTGAAAATAAATTAAAATTAGGTAATTTTTCTTCTTATTATATTATTATTAGTCCCTTGGGTACCTAGTGGAACATAGGGCTTCAGTAGCATGTCTCCAGTGAACTCTGTTCTCTGAGATCTTTTGAACCTGGTTTCACGACAGCCCAGAAGCTCTCATTTCCTCCTCGCACGACCTCCTCCATGTCACCCTCGGACGTCCAACTCGTCGCTTCCCATGGGGATTCCACTCGAGTGTTTGGCCTGACGCGTGATGTCCCAATCGGCCTTCTCAGTGCATGCCCAATCCATCTCCACTTCCTCCTGCATATTTGTTGGGTGATAGGTTCTTGGTTGGTTCGTTCCCAGAGCTCCTTGTTGCTTATTCTTATTATTCTGGCCATCTGATCTTCAGTAGCGAGCGTAAGCAGTTGTTGATGAATGTCTGTAGTTTATCGGAAATCCCTTTCGTGAGACGCCAAGTCTCTGAGCCATACAGAAGCACTAACTTCACGTTGGTGTTGAAAATCTGCATCTTGTTCCACATGCTGAGTGGAGTGCAGAAGATCTCCACACTGGTTTCAGGCTAATCAACGCCTGTCTTGCTTTTCCGATCATGGCTGGCTTTGACATCCTCGTCTGTGCCTGTGCTGTCTGTAGTTGAAACAGTGATACCTAGATAGGTGAAGGAGGCTACTTCCTTCACGTTTCTCCCGTTGATGGTGATTGGAGTTTGTTGTTGTTGGTGGTGTGGTATCTTCATCACCTGTGTCTTGTGTGCATTCACCTGAAGTCTCGTCTTCGCTGCCCTTTCTCTTCTGTCAACTTGTTAGTTTTCGTCTGTAGATATTCAAGTTCGTGCGACATCAGACACTAGTCATCGGTGAAATCCAGATATTCTAGGTTCTTCTCCGCGGTCTAGTCCATCCCCCTCTTCTCATAGCTCCCCACTGTTTGCTGCATGATACAGTCCACCACAATCAAGAATATCATGGGGGATAGTAGGCAACCTTGTTTCACTCCTGCATGTCTTCACTTCAAAAGCATCACTGAGCTTCCCATTGTGAATTACTTGACTAGCATGTGGCGTCTGCACATAGTTGCTGAATGAGGCTGATAAAGGTTTGTGGTATTCCGTAGTATTGAAGCAGTTTCCAAATTACCTCTCGGTCGACGCTGTCAAAGGCCTTCTCAAAGTCGATGAAGTTGACGTAGAGTTGAGTTGACTGCCATTCTATTCTCTATTCTATGATGATGCGTATCATGGTGTTGCAATTCGGTACGCACATGATTTGTACTTCCTGAATCCAGCTAGCCAGCCAGCCTGTTCCGGTCGTAGTTTTGAATCTAGTGAATCCTCTAGCCTCTCCAGGATTATGCGGCTTAATATTTTGATTGCTCTGGGTGGACAGGAGAGTGATTCCGTGCCAGTTCTTGCAAACACTGAGGTCTCCCTTCTTCGGCAGTTTGACAAGGTAACCCTCCTTCCAATCACTAGCCAGGTACCTTCCCTTCCTTCCACACCTTCTGCAGTAGTGGTGTGAGCATGTCTGCTGTTGTCTCTGCGTCTGTTTTCAGTGCTTCTGGCGGTATCCCGTCTTGTCCTGCTGCTTTCCCACATTTCAGTAGCTTTATGGTCTTCAGGACTTCCACTTTTGTTGGAGGATTTATGTTCACTTGTAGTTCTGTGATTGGAGTGCAGGTGGTATTTCTGGATGAAGTGCAGGTGGTGGTTGATTCAACAGCTTTTTGAAGTGGTCGGCCAATTGTTTCCTTTGTTTCTCTCTTTCGTAATTAAATTTCCGTCACCACCTTTTATTGGTTTCATCCGCGCTGATCTCTTCCCAGGTAATAACCTGGTTATTTGATACAATGTTGTCAGGTCTCTGTCTTCGCTACCTGCAGCCTGTTCTGCTTCACCTGCCAATGTGTCGTAGAAGTGTCTTTTGTCTTTCCGTGCACTCTCCTTCACTTCTTTCTCCAGTGTGGTGTTTTATACATTGTACTCAGTTCCTCTTGTCGTTGAACATCCCTGCATTGGTTCATCTTCTGCTTCACCATCCTCCTCACCCTGCTCTATCAGCTTCCATGTATCCACTGAGATCCACTCATTATCTTCTTTCTTCTTCCCTCCTAATACGGTTGTGCAAGTTTCTTTCCACATCTCTTTCAAAGACTTCCAGTGTTCATCCACACAGGTTTCTACAGGGATGTTCCTCGATATCTCCCATCTTGTCTTGATGGCTGGCTGCCGTGAAGACCTCCTTTGTAGTTTCGTCCTTCAGTTTCTGTTCCGAGTGTTGTACTTGAACTGTGGTCTATCACCAGCTTCCTTGAAGGCTTCAACTTGATTTGGAAGGTGGGTTCCTTGCACTAGATTGTGAGTGGTCTGAACCTACATCTGCTCCTCTTCTTGGCCCTGTGTTAAGCAGACTGCGTCTTCATTTTCTTGAGATTGAGATGAAGTTGATTTGATTTTTAGTGTGTCCATCTGGTGAAATCCATGTCGCTTTGTGGATATCTTTGTGCCTGAACACACTGCCTCCAATCACCAAATCGTTGAATGCGCAGAATTCTGCAAACAATTCTCCATTCTGGTTTATCTCACCTAGCGCCTCTCAACCCATGGTTAGTTCTCTTCCTGTGTTGTCCACTCCCAGTTTGGCATTCATGTCGCCCATTAGAATTTTGATATCGCCAACTGAAATGGGGTCTTGTCCAGTGTTGATTGCAGTTGTCTGTAGAAATCCTCCTTTTTCTCTTGCTCTGCATTATTTGTAGGTGCATAGCATTGTATGATTGTGAATTTCCTTCCTTCCTTTTGAGTTGAATCCATCTTGCTGTCATGATGCTGATCCTGCATGAGGAGATTAGTTCCCACTGCATGAGAGAGAGCCTTCGATGCTCTTCAAGGGGACATCATGACAGCCACTCGGAAACTCAGTGTGCTGTGCTCGTGGTTGTCGTCTGCGTGACAATATCAGATTAGATTATTGATTCTCTAGTTGACAGTTTTGAGAGTCCACTCCCATTCCATCTGCTTTCACAAATTCCAAGCACTTCGATGTGATACCTTCTCATCTCCTTTGCAATCTGGGCTGCCTTACTGGGTTCAAACATGGTGTGGACATTTCATGTCCCCGTGTTTACTTTCGCTTTCATCGAGGGAGAGAAGACACATCGGCCCGGCCAATTGGCTTCCCGAAGGCTTTCACCAACTGGTGTCATTTCGCCTGTCCGATTCCAGCGAGGAATAATTTTGTTATTATTTTTTATATTTTGTTTGTGCTTTGAAGTTTGTTTAGTGGTTAGATGTGTTTTCCGGTGTAGGGTTGCTAGCCCTATGCCCAACCTTCCTTGTTTACCCGGGCATAGGACCGGCTAGTAACTAGTGAACTAGTTAGGTATTGTCCTAAGTGAAAGTACTTGAATATAATAGTATTCGGGAATATTATTAATTTAGTTAGTATTGTGAAGAAGACAATGAAACAACTTGTACTCATCTGATATGCAATTTTACATTGTTGATTTTGGAATTACTTTTTCATCATGATATTGGTTGAGATTGCTCTGAATTGAATGAATTCTTGTCTGTAGTTGTCGAATGGTCTCTCTCAAATGGTCTCAAGTTAAACCCTCCTAAATGTTAGACTGTTAATTTTAGCCTCAGACGTGAACAAGACTTGTATGAGCTGCTTAAATCTCATGATACCTGTTGCATTGATGGTATTTCTGCAGAAAGTAAATCGAGTGTTATCTATCTTGGGTTGAGTTTTACTTCTAATCTTTGTTGTTCGTCTCATATTTTGTTGACTTGTAAAAAATCTTTCGTTTAACGCATTACATAAAGAAAATGAGGCTCTCTGGTATGACTCAACCTCTTCTTTTAAAATTTATTTGTTCCACATTTTACCAATTCTTCTATATTGTTTCCCATTGATCTTTCCTAGTCTTCTAAAAAAGGGCTATATTATGTTGCGTAGAACTTTGAAAGCCGTCAGCAGGGTAAGCGGTATGCCTCTGGATCAACTGATTAACACTGTAGTTGAAAAAATTTAAATTCCTGCAAGTAAGTAGCTACAGAAATTTTAACTGACACTCAACATCCACTTCATTCACAGCTCTCTCCATGTATCTCCTAAGGGAGGACAAGAAGAAACTAAACAAGACTGTACGCATGTACGACTAAGTACAAGAAATCGACTGTACCTTACCTAGCATGCATATTATATCAGGATAAAAGTAGTAGAACAGAAATCACATATCAACTTTGTAACAGTTTAAAAACCCATTTCAGTAACTCAACTAACAATGTAAAATTTCCTCGCTTTTAATATTCTTCACATTACTTAAATTTTTATAATAAAACAATTTGAAATATTGTAAAGGAGTATTTATATACTTATATTTTGTTTCTGTTGAAATATTTCATGCTGAGAACTCCAAAGTGTACCACAAGTTGTTTGGAATAAAGTGAATTATTATTAACTGTACTGGTCTACATGTCAAACAGTCCTCAGACAAATATATATACATATATTTAATCAAAATCTTGGCACTTTGGTGGGGCGTAATTATTTTTGTTTATTAGATATAATACAGTATCACTTACTATACGCTTTCGGATTCCATTGACCAAATTCTTTGGGAAACTAATTTTCTATCAAGTGCAGAACTATTTAGGACCAGGTGGAAGTGGAAAGATGCTTCTTTCTTACAATATTCATAGTAGAAAAAAATAAATAAGTTTAATAATAATGAATTGACACTGGGTTCGGATCTTTCTTTGAGAGAGACTGCTATAGTTTTTGTGAGAATTTATGATCAATAGAGTCTACCAACTGAAGTGCAAAAACAATCACTCATTGTTCATACTGTCTGATCACATTTGGTTGAAGATTGACAGAAGGTAGGAATATTAACCACATATTTTTGATCTAGTGACTGAAAAAGCACGTGCTTTTTGACAGAACTTACTGTTTCCAGATCCACTACTTACTGGATTCACAATGCTTTTACATGATGATTCGTGTAAAAATACATTTGTAAAAAAAATAAATTTGAACACTGGTGAATTCTGGGGAAAGTGATATGTGGTTGGACGGATAAAACAATGGTTGTTACGACAGGCCAACCTACTGGTCTGCGTGGTCTTAACTTAAAGCTGCATGATGGTCAGAAGTAGTTAAAATCCATCATCTTATTCTTATTGACTTCATCAAACATTTTGTGGGTGCTGTACTATGTCGAACAATAGGCTGTGGTTTTTTTATAACTAAGTATTCCTTATTCACTGAAATGAAGAAACTCCTAGTCATTAACTTTGTGAACTGGTGTGGAGTAGCTAATATATAGCTCCATTCAATTGTTTACTTTGCTATTATGAATGTTATATTGATTTGGGTAGAACCTACACATGATTAACCGATACCTAAGTCATCTCAATCTAAATATACGGTATCTAGGTAGAATATTTAGAACCAGTAAATCTGGAGTGATCAAAAAAATTCTAAATACAGTAAAACATTGGATTTCATACAGACTATATATCAGCCTTTAAAGAACTATATGCATTCAAAAAATGGATTAATGTTAATCCAAGTGAAAGGTTCTTGTCTTTTCATGATTTAAGCTAAAATACGTTGGAACACAGAACAAAGAACAGGATCCGAATTTTCAACAGCAATGTCAAGTCAGTGCTTCAATATGATGATTCAGAGACTTGGCGCATTACGAAAAGCGTTTCTAATAAACTACAGACATACATCAACAGATGTCGCCTACACTCACTCAATACTGAAGATGGAGATCAGATGGCCAGAATAGAATAATAAGAATCATCAACAAGGAACTCTGGCTGGCTGACTGGCTGGCGACGGAGCAACAAAGCAAGAAGCTATCGCTCAACAAATATGCAGAGGAAATTAGAGATGGATTGGGTTGGACATACACTGGGAAAACCATTTGGGGACATCACAAGTCAGGCGAGGCCATCGAGGGGAAGCCAAATGGGAAACGAGGAGTTGGGCGTCCGAGGCGAGGGTTACATGGATGAGATCATGTGAGGAGGAAATGAAAGCTTATTGGCAGTCGTGGAGCCAGGTTGAGAAGACTGCAGAGAAGAGAGTGAAATGGCGAGGTGCTACTGAAGCTGTATGTTTCACTAGGAACACAAGAGGCAAATAATAATAACGATAAACGTTGAAACACAAATGAGACCAGTTACCACAGTGAAAATCAATCGTTTTTAGGTAAGATAAGAGTAAAAACTGAAGAGTTTTAGTTATCTGTTTAAGAGCAACAACTTATTATCATTGATGGAGAGTGACTAGCAGCGGAATCCATGACGCAACTTTCGTCCTATTTGAGACTCGTCTACTGAATGTACCTACCTCTCAGTAAGCAATGTTATTCCCACTAAGACTTGAACACAGAATCAATCACTTCAGACGCCGGTGCATTGTCCATAAGGCCACTGAGTCGCAAAAGCCACTTCTTGTGAGATGGGTATGGCTTTTGTTATTTATGGAGATTGGTCTGCTTGGTTCAAACAATGACGGGATAATAGAAGTTACGACATGTAAAAAACTATACCTGTCGTCCAGGAAGTGGCTATTTTCTCTTGGTTGCCTAGTGGATAATGCTCTGGTGTTTGAAGTGGTCGATCTTGAGTTCGAGTCCTAGCAGGAGCAACAGCATTCAATGAAGGGCAGGTGCGTCTATCTGACCAGTGAGTCTTAAACGGGGCGAAATGCGTATCCTAGATCCCGCTGCTAGACACTTTTCATCTTCAACATCAAAACTAAAAATACAGGCAACATCGAGGCATTTGTGCAGGAATCCATATGCAATAGAGACCAACTATGTACGTCAGTCGGTCACAGATTGATCAATTCGATCCAATCAACGACCAAGTGATACAAGTAACAACATTTTATTTAATAAGGGCTAAGAAAAGTAAACTCTATGCGTATCTATATGTCATGAAGGTTTAGGATACTCATGCTAGGTAATAGGTTTGCACCTGTACCATTCATTATAATAAGAACTTCTAAAACTAGACGATTCCCGATCTATATATGCTAACAACTTACAAAATTATTCAACCTCCTAAATCTTACGAATCACATCTAATCATGTGATGCTTTAAAACAATTAAGTCATTGGAATCAATATTAAACTGTGGTGTAATCAACACAAATTCTTAAACAAACTTATATAAATTTATTTTCTATAAAAGCATGAAAAAGTTACACAGTAAATAATGACCTTTATTAGTTATCATATTCTTGCGAAAAACTGTAGTGGGGTTTTTGTAAAATAAAAAAATGTAGTAACTGTTTGTTTATACTAACTAGTGTCAAGTGTTTCGTTGCACAAGTTTCCCTACCTATTTACCAGACCATGATTATCTAATTCCCCAAATTTTCATACCAATAATAATTTCCGTACTATGCTAAAAAATATACCAAAAGGATAAATCTTTGGATAATGTATAAAATTTACAGAATTTTTAAGCTTTTTAACTAATTCTTAGTGTAAGTTATTATTTTACAGTTCAATAAACAGTAATGTTTAATCCAAGTTTATGACAAGTAGGAGGAGCATTGCGAATGAAGAAAAAGTAATTTTAATCCCAAACTTCACTTTGGTGAATATGATTTTCTGTATTGATCACAGGCTTTCTGTCATCTAAGTATATAGAAGGTTATGTGTGCAGCTACGTCAGCCAGAGACTCATTGGCAGGAAAAGGCAAAAGCGAATGACATTTCACATTATGCTATTCAGAAGTCACAGCAGGTGTTTGTAAAAGTTGTTTGTATTCAAGGCCTATGTATCAGAGGATAAATTAAACGCAGAAAAATATAGGTAAAATACATCTTATGTATTCCTTCCTGTAGGTAAGTATTAAGTTTTTAAAAGTCATTGCTTACTGAAATAAAAATGTGAACTGATTATATGCCATGTAACGATTAGCAAGACAGTGAAAGAGCTTTAAGACTTGAAAACTATTCTGACATATGAATGATATGGTATTCTTCCACTACGTAGAATTCTCATAAATTTCTCGATAAAGAAGTTTGGAATCTAAAAATCAAGCTAGAATTAAGGTGGGATTCAAGCCTACAAGAAAAAGCAAAACTGAAATTTGCCAGCCTAAAGGATTCTATTGACCTAGTTATGCAAAACGATTTGATTTATCAAATACCATAAAAAGAGTGAGATCAGATACACTACTCAGACTAGCCGACCTAGGGCAGTTAGATTATCGAAACACAGGAATCTAGAATGACAGACTGCAATAAGATCAATAATTTCGAAGGAACTCGGTTATTCAAATGCATGAGCTGATTCGCAACCATATAATAGGTTTGTAAAAAGTAACTGTACTTAAGTTAGAAATAGTTAAGTGAAGAGACAGGTCGGTCACCGAACCAATGTTCATAGAATCATCACTAAAAACATGCAATGAGAGGATACAACACTTATTTCAAACATGGGATGAATTTTAATACTAATAAAAGCAAATAATACGAGATAATAGGGACTATGAAACCAGATATTTCAAGTAATACACTACTGACTAAAACTAGTAATCCTAGACCACTTGCACCTATAAGGAGTGCTTGCTACCAAGACAAGGTAAACAATGCACTGAACGGTCGCTTCACTTGTTCGAAGATGAGCTTACCACCGTATTTCTTGAACTGGTTCAGCTTAGGGAGGTCAGTTGTTCAAACCACTAGAATTCTGGTTACGGACTTAAGCGGACTGGTCACACCTAGAGTCAAACTAAGTGTTTACAAACACCTAGACCATGATGAGAAATTTTAACTTATTCTCCCATGAAAGTCATAGTTTTCAGATTCACAACACAATTGCTGTCACGATTACGAGCATAAAGCTGTATGTAATATACTGCTGTATATTTTGGCTTTAACTGGAATCCATAGTGAAATTTCTAATCATGGGCTGCTTATTTTCTGCAAACACCTGATTTGATTCTGTACTTTCAAGTTGTGGGATTACTCGGATATGAGCAATAACGTCTCGAAATATCATCAAGTAAATAATACTGTATCACTGTATATTATGTTAAATAAGCAACTGTAATACGAGATTACATTCAACTACAGATCTCAAGGCTTACTCATGTTACTAGTTACTAGATACTTAACAGTATTCAGCAGGAATAAATTGAATGATTGTAAGCAACTTGAAAGAAGCCTGCAAGTATAGAAGACTAAAAGGTAATTCATTCAGTGTCATAGTCAGTGAGCCAACCACTAGATTATTGAGGTTAGAACATTTTTAAAGAAATGCATAAAAACTCTGCATATACTGAAATACAGAGAATATCTAAAAACTAATCTACACATGATAACAGGGACTGTTAGTTGTATATGTCAAGCAAATGATATGAAAGTTGACTTTCAGGTTTCTAACTTAATGCTGTTATAGCTACAAAAAAATAGTCGCATGGTCGTATATAAGGGATAAAATTATGCTAAGAAAGTAGGAAATCAACCTGAAATTATTATAAAATGAAAAGTCACGTTAATGCAAGGGTAAAACTTGGGCACTGTGGTAGAGTATAACTTAGTATTAGATTGTTTATTTGATGTAGCACATAGTGACACAGTATGATTTATTTGATGACGTTTCGAGCAAACTTTATTGTTCATATTCATATCAAATTTAATGCCTGAAACTATCAATCCTAGGAGAATGTTTGATATTACTAAGATTCATAAAACAGGTAATCCTATTGACTATAGATACACACCAACAAATGAGTCATCGAAATATTTAGCTAGAATATTGGAAATCACTCAAAATTTAGGTTCACCAATTCACCTGAACTGAAACACTCACTAAATAGCATACAATTAGAAGTGGGGGAAACATATTCAGTGTTGATATAACCAGCCTCAATGCAAATATACCAATTAATATAGCACTTGAGGCAGTTTCTACTGAAGAAGTTATGGTAGGGATAAGACAGTGTCGCGACGAAATATATAAGCAAACAGAAGGAATTGCGATGGGATTTCCAATATCCCAGATAGTAAAAAACATAATTACGAATAGTTGGGAACAAATGGCATTATGGATATGCAAACTCACCCCTACAATATGTCAAATGAAGCATGCATAATCAAAAGGAATTTTATTTGAATGGCATTCTGAGGTCATCATATTCATCATCATTATTTGTTCCTCGGATTCCTAGTGGAACACACGACTTCAGTAGCACGTCTCAATTCCACTCTCTTCTCTGCAGTCTTCTCAACCTGGCTCCACGACTGCCATCAACCTGTCATTTCCTCCTCACACCATCTCCTCCATGTCACCCTCGCCTCGGACACCCAACTCGTTGTTTCCCATTCGCATTCCACTCAACGACCTGGCGTGGCACGTGATGTCCCCATTCGGCCTTCTTAGTGTATGCCCAATATATCTCCGCTCATTTTTTGCATATGTGTTGGGTGATAGCTTCTTGCCTCGTCGGTTCGTTGCCAGCCAGAGAGACAGAGTTCCATGTTGATGATTCTTATTATTCTATTCTGGCCATCTGATCTCCATCTTCAGTATTGAGTGGGTGCAGGCGACATCTGTTGATGTATGTCTGTAGTTTATTAGAAACGCTTTTCGTAATGCGCCAAGTCTCTGAATCATCACATTGAAGCACTGACTTGCCATTGCTGTTGAAAATCCGGATGTTGTTCATGCTTTGTGCAGTAGATCTCCACACTGGTTTCATAATGATGAAAGCCTGTCTTGCTGTCTTTCCGATCCTCGCTTTGACATCCTCATCTGTGCCGCCACCTGTAGCTGAAACGATGCCGATCCTAATACGAGAAGTAATATAGAGGGAAACTCTGTTATCGTTCTGCATGCATTGATCCATAATCCCACCGTAGAGTGCCACAGGGTGACAATTACAAAATCCAATATAACTAGGTGCAGAGAGAGATAGATCACGGAATCTTTGTTCATTGAATTCACACCTGAGACACGTAACAGGAATGACTCATCACATATTGCAGATATATGGAAAAAGTTACTACCGTTAAAATAAACAAATGAACTGTTGGACTATACAAAGGAAGTCTACAGGTCATATGGTTACTTTGGTTTGGGTATGAGCAACACATTCTGCTCATACCGTATCACTGTGTGCTACATCCGATAAACAATGTAATATGAAAAATGACCTTATTCAATGTTTGTTATGATCATCAGACTGTAACACTGCTAACGCCTAAATCAAGCTGTTAGGATCACTTACAAACTTATTAAATTCTGGTCACTGGACTGAATTCAGTTTGTCTACACGCTCCATTTTTTCTCACCTCCACGCCGTTATCTGAGTCTCCTATAGTAGCGTTAGTCAGTAATTTTCCTCTGGCACACCACAGTCTGTTCTATATACTTAAACATGCCAGTATTCTGTTCATTGTGAAATTAGTCGCTACTTGATGCATAATTATCTTTTACTAATGGTTTAGGAATTTATTCACTTAGATGGTAACTTTTATGACTTCAGGTTATCACAAGTCAACTATATGCAGAGGATGCTGACCATATGAATTCAACTCAGTCACACCCATACCATTCGACGTTTTAAGTTTAGATCTGCAGAAAGTTTGAAATTTGGAACCTAGGTATATTCAGTCTGCACTGAAACAGCTGTCTTTTACCACCTTACTTCTAATCAAGTCAATCACAAAATGAAGTTGGTTTGTAAAAGGCACCCATGTCGAACTTAGCAAATCTTTTGGAAGCCTCATGTATCAGTGTGGTTATCTCAGACAGCCGTGGTTTGGTAGACTTACATTAACGATACTGGGTGTTGACTGAAGGATTTCAGCGGGAGCATTGGATTTATTATTACTACTATTGTTATTATTATTATTACTATTATTGGATATGGACTCATTCCTTACGGTCAAAAATAATTCACCGATTGAAATAAACTTTGAAATTAGAATACAAAACCTCAAATAAACTAAGCAGAAAAGCTGATATCCCATTTAATCTGTGATAAGACAAATACACCATGAAGAAATTCAGCCACAAAAATGGTGCATTTAAATAGAATATAAGTTCAACCTGGATGTTCAGAACAGTTTGCTTAACCTTTCGGTCACAAATAATTGACGATAGTAACCTAGAATAAACAAATTTTTAAATAATATCTACATTTCATAAAGTATTTTCTTGTTCCAGAATAATGATTTTACTGAGCTGAGCATAAATCTTTTCGCTACCATTTACATAGCCGTAAGCAATGGAAATCTGGGAGCAGAAGAGGGGGATACGCTGGACCACGGAAAAGAACCTAGAAGATCTGGATTTCGCCGATGACTTGTGTCTGATGTTACATAAACTTGAAGATCTGCAGGCAAAAACTAACAAGTTGATAGAAGAGATAGGGCAGCGAAGACGAGACTTCAGGTGAATATAGAGAAGACACAGGTGATGAAGATACCCAACCAACAACATTACCAACAACAACAAACTCCAATCACATTCAACGGGAGAAACGTGAAGGAAGTAGCCTCCTTCACCTATCTAGGCATCACTGTTTCAACTACAGACAGCATAGGCACAGACGAGGATGTCAAAGCCAGCCATGATCGGAAAAGCAAGACAGGCGTTCATTAGCCTGAAACCAGTGTGGAGATCTTCTGCACTCCACTCAGCATGTGGAACAAGATGCAGATTTTCAACACCAACGTGAAGTCAGTGCTCCTGTATAGTTCAGTTCAGAGACTTGGCGCGTTACGAAAGGGATTTCCAACAAACAACTGCAGACATTCATCAACAACTACCGCCTACGCTGGCTCCTTACTGAAGATCAGATGGCCAGAATAATGAGACTAAGCAACAAGGAACTCTGGCTGGTGACGAACCAACCAAGAAGCTGTCGCTGAGCAAATATGCATTGTAAGGAAGTGGAGATGGATTGGATTGGATTGGATTGGGCATACACTGAGAAGGCCGATTGGGGACATGACGCGTCAGGCCAGGTACTCGAGTGGAACCCCGATGGGAATCTACGAGTTTGGCGTCCGAGGAGAGGGTGACATGGAGGAGATGGTGTGAGGAGGAAATGAGAGGTTGTGGGCTGTTGTGGAGCCAGGTTGAAAAGATTTCAGAGAAGAGAGTTCATTGGAGACATGCTATTGAAGCCCTATGTTCCATTAGGTACCCGAGGAATTAATAATAATAATAATATAAGCAATCGAAATCTGAACATCAGGTATGGAATTTATTTGTTAACAAAACAGTTTTAGGCCTAAAACAAGGAATGCTTTTCAAAATTGAAAAGAAAATATTAAAATCATAGTGGTTAAAATCTGACAGTTAACATTTAACTAAAAAGCGGCTGCTGTCAGTTAATTCTATCTATTCAGGAATATATTACTTTTATTTCAATATCCTATTACATCCTCTACTGAAGACTTACAGTAACTTGATAAAGCTGAAGAATAGGAACCGAAAGAAGACAATGAGGAGACCATGAGCCGAAAAACAACATTTGTTTTAATTTTAAAGCCAGAGAATAAAGACCTAAATAGAGTGAGATTCGACAAAGCACCTGTCTGGATTATTGAAGTTTGCAGACTACCTCTTGTCAGAATAAGACCGACTGAAAGAGAAGATTAATGCAATAAACATTGATGCAATAGTAATTAATTTGTTATTATTCCGCCTATTCTACTAAAGAAGATTGACAAATAGTATTGCAGTTGTTGTATCGTTTAAGTTTCACCTGAATCCTAATGAAAGTGTGAATATTACCACTTATTGTATGATTAAACTCTAAAAAGATCCAAATTCTTAAAGTGATGTTAAGAATTAAGCTGGGTTTGTTTCTTCAGAAGTTACTGGGTGATGTTTTTTAAAACAATATACAGTAGGATATCTGTAAGAAACTTTACTCGCACCATAAGAATGCTGTTTAATTTGCGTTGTTCGATCAAATTAGACAGTTTTCAGTTTCCCAATACGGCATATATCCAAAAATCTGTTGACAAATGGTGATTACTCGTATTGCATCCATCTATATCCACCTCCACTGATTTAGTAGGAGAAACGAAGATTTTAGTAACCAGTGATTGATTAACTTTCGTAAATAAAAACAGACTAGAATCATTTGGTATTCTCTGAGCATTTAAATTGGTTCTTGCACATTTCTTTATCAGGCTTGGCGACTTTATCAGTATTTAGTTCATAAATTATAACACCCAGTAACCAACCCCAAAGCTCTGAGAATACCAAAGAATTACCTTCCTCATTCTGAGCTAAAAATCTTCTCTACTTTATCTAAAACAGGCGAGTAGCTGCGTTACTTATAGAAGCTGATAGGTGAAGGCATTCCATAGGTCGTTCCTCTGATTACTCAAAATCTGAATGGTTATTATGTGCAGGGCAGTGATAGAATATCTCAAGTCTCTACACTAATCTGTTATGCCTCATTGGTCGAGGGTTCGTTCATTTTTGTCTTTCACAAGTCTACTAAAGATAATCTGTTTAAAAGTGAATGATCAGTTATATATTTTCAGTAGTAACTTTTCAAATCCACTCGATTCCAATAGTTTCACTGTATGCCTGAAGTCTATTTTACTTCCTGTGTCTCTTATTTTGGTATTTTCCTGAATCAGGATGTTTAAATCAGCTAAATGAAAGGGTAAAACCCGTGGTAAACAACTACCTACCTCGAATATGGAAGTGTCTAATACGTTACAATAAAGCGCAGTAGATGATTGGCTTAAAAAATCTAACCTCGTATTTAGGTTAAGATTACTAACATTGGGTTCACTCTATGAAAATAGAGTCAAATGAATTTTGTGAATGGTTGTGTAGGAGTGTTTTCCTTTTGATTTTATAAATTCAATTGAAGCCACTGTCCCGAGTGCAACTTACAGCTTTATAAAGACAGATGAAATTGGTGTTACAATTATGTTTTCTCTTTGGAAAACCAACATTCTGAAGGAACATCTTACAGAGAAACTGACTGGTTAACTGCGAGTGTCAACTTGGAAACTGAATATCCTAGTGGAATTAACTGAATGAACTACAGAATAAATTCTCTGCTTAAGAAGTAGACCTGATACTATAAACGACAGTAAGATCACCCAAAAACTTGTCAGTAATAAAGAATAAGTGAATGAGAAAGAACAAAAAAACAAAAATATGGACTCATCCAGTCTTAAAGACATGGAGTTGCAGTCTCAGAATGAGATGCTTATTGTGCATTAGGAGGGAGATGAGAAGTGAATCCAGTCCAGTAAACTTCTGTTGCGTATTCTTAATTTGATCTATACCGAGTTTGCAAATCAAAACAAACTGCCTAATTTTGTCATATCCATGTGTATTTATGGTTCCAGCCATTCTGGCTAGGCTAGTTATATTAGATGTATTCCAACACACACTTGTTGTGAAACACCTGAACACCATCTCTCATGGTAGAATAAAAGACAGACATGATCAACACTAAGTGCATCACTACTATTTCTGATCGATCGGCACTGTGTTGATACCACCTATACCATTTAAGTTGTCATATACCATGTAGCATTTCTCATATAATAAAAAGTTTTCTTTTGTATACAGTAGAATCCATCAGGACTCACCTAAAAAGCTGAGTCTGCATACGAGACCTGCATAACGAGACCTCTAAAAACAAC